>VZQC01014891.1:3447266-3508986 GCA_009823505.1 Rhizomys pruinosus
ACACACACACACACACACACACACACACACACACAGACTACTATCATCTCCTGCTCTCCAGCTAGGCCAGCCTCTCTCACACTGCTCCCGCTGTCCTCTACAAGAGCCAGCTGCGAGGCCCAGCACTCTTTCCCCAGATTTCTTGGAGTCAATCGCTTGCTTTCTCAGACTGTTATTCTCCACGATGCCTCACTTGAATGCTCTATTTACTACTGCCACTTGTTTTTACGGATTTTTTGGCATGAATTAAAAAAAAATTTTTTTTTTTGGTCTTTTCGAGACAGGGTCTCCCTGTAGTCCCAGCTGTCCTGAACTCACTCTGTAGACCAGGCTGGCCTTGAACTCACAAAGATCCACCTGCCTCTGCCTCCCAAGTGCTAGGATTAAAGGCGTGCGCCACCACACCCGGAGGGCTCCATTTCTTAAGTACTGAGAGCCAGGCCCATTGCTAAGTATATTTGCTCTTTAATTTTCCCAACAACTCTATGTAGGAAAGATTAGCACAAGAAGGAAATGGATCCACAATAAATGACTGTGTTCAAAGTCACACAGCTAGCAAATGCCCAGGGATGCCCAGTTCCACCCCAGCCTTATCATGCTGCTTCACCACATGGCTGAAGGAGCTACAGGGTGGCAGAGGTCTTGCTTTAGGAAAGGCACAGTGTGGGGATGAGGGACCATCCCATACAATGAGTCTGTCAGTTGGTATAAACTCCACCTTTCAAGAGATTCTCAACCATCTCTGCACCAGAGCCAGAAGAGAGTTTGGGGAGCAGTGCCATTCCTAATTTTCAGTGGCCTGAGAAGGAAAAACAAGGACAGGGAGGCACTATGTGAGGCTGGCCAGATTCTGGTCTGATCCAACACCTCTGAGCCGCTGGTAGCAGGCTTTAATCTGCCATAACCTGCGGACTTAAAGAGTCAAGCCTTCTGTACAGTAACAGGGCTGGGGGGTGTTAGGCCAAAATCTGAACCCTATCTGTTGAAGCACAAAGCCCAAGGGCATACTGCACTTCCAAACAGCTCTGGGAGCAGCCCACACATGCCTAGGCTCATAAGAGCGCCCAGTCCTTCCTAGTTCCTTCCATGACTGGTGCAGTGACTATTATGGGCCAGGTAACTTAATGTTCCAATCTAAATGCATGACTGACACCAGAGGGTTTCAGAGGGCCTGAGGTCACCTCCAACCTGGCCTGGCCTGCCCCGGGCCCGCGACAAGGGGAGGGAAGCAGGGTCAAGCCCCAAGAGACAGGATGAGCTCCTCTCTTGACCTCTGAAAGGCTGGAGGTTAACAGAGGCAGCAGCATCTCTCAGTTGGGGCACAGGAGATCCAGGGTGCTCAGGGTGGGGAACCCCATAATCCTCCCTCTACCATGGCTCCTACAGGACTCACCATGGTGGGAAACCAGTTGATCTCACACTTCTGCTCTGCGTTGCCACAGGGTGGTCAATGCTCTGAGTGCTATATGTGGTCTGGAAGCAGCCGCAGCAACCTGGAAGGGTGGGAAGGATCCAACTGCTGAAGACGCTGGCAGCCCACTGGCATAAGCACACTTCCAGTGCCTTAGGAATTAGGGAGCTGTCTCAGACTTTGATCCAAGTCCAAACTCTAGTATGTGAACTAGGGATGGAGACTAGCGTGGAGCTGACCAAGGTTCACACCAACACTTGGGCCAGAAAAGAGATCAATTCATGTTGGCACAGGGCTGTCTTTATGCCCAGGAGCAGTACCCACTTCATAATCAAGGAGCAAAGTTACCCACAGAGGAACTTCCTAACTTACATGGGCATTACCTATGATGAAATGTTACCTTTACACAATTGCTAGTTGGCCTTGCCAACACCCCAGGAAGGAGAAGGCTGTTAGTGATCCCATTTCACTTCCTGGATAGTGACCTCAGTCCAAGATTGTATGTTTAAGAGTCAGGATTTGAACCCATGTATAGTTTTTCTTTTTTTTTTTTTGTCTTTTCAAGACAGGGTCTCTATGTAGCCCCAGCTGTCCTGGAACTCACTCTGTAGACCAGGCTGGCCTTGAACTCACGAAGATCTGCCTGCCTCTGCCTCTGCCTCCCTGAGTGCTAGGATTAAAGGCGTGCACCACCACACCCGGCTCCCAAGTATAGTTTTTCTACAAAGCCTCATCTTCCCAGGAATCATCCAGTGTTCAAAAGTCAGGCAGGGTCCCTGCTAGGGGAAACCTGAAGCCATCTCGGGCTCAATTTACTAGGAAGACCTTAGGAAAACAGTCCCCTGAGCCTCAGCTTCCTCATCTGTAAAATAGCTCCTCCTTGGCAATCTGCAGATGCTCCAGGCCACTGCTTCTGCAGCTCTTTGGGGGTCTGATGAGGCCCGGCCTAGGTCTGCAGTGCTGACTGATCTCTAGGGTCATTAAGGCTTTGTTTGCATTCAGAATTTGTATCTCAGTGGAGACACTAATAATGTTGGCAAGTGACTTTTAAGTGGGGAGTGCTTCCGTGTCTAGATTAGGCAGAGGTGGGGGAGTCTTGGCTCCCAGGTGAGGCGGGTGGGTGGTTGTTCTAAGGTCAGGTGAGGGCATCCGCTGGATCAGAAGGAACTGGAAGTTAAGGAAAGGAAGGCAGGGTTCTAGTCTGGTAGGTGGATAGATCGTTGTCACCTCTCTCCCCAGTCTAGGTCTTGCAGTCCTTCCGGTTCCAAACCGGGAAAACAGCCCCGAGGACTCCTGTAGCAATGGAGGAGGGACGAGGGGCGCCGATCGGGGCCCGGGGAGTCGGCGGGCGAACTCGGAGGGGGATATTGGATGTCGAAGGACCGCCCCAGGCCACCCCCGCAGGCCTCAGAGAACTGTCGCCGCTAAGTCTGAGCACGCCAAGACTCCTCTCATCTGGGTGCAGCAGGCCGCGGCTGAGCCTCGGGGCGGGGCCTCGGGGCGGGGCCTCGGGGCGGAGCCTCGGGGCGGAGCCTCGCCGGGTAGGCCGCTTCAGGCTCGGAGAGTCCTCCGAGAGGCCAAGATAGACCGTCCCGGCATGCTCCGCGCCGAGCCGCTCTGGCCTGCAACGTGTCTCAGGGGCGGAGGCAGCAGCAGTGGAGTTGGCTGTGTGCGGGTGGGGGCTTGTGTCTCTTCGCTCGTGCCCATCTCTCTATCGTCTCTCTTGGCTCATCTCGGCCGGCCCCAGACCTCAACATGTCGTACAACTATGTAGTTACGGCGCAGAAGCCCACCGCGGTGAACGGCTGTGTGACGGGTGAGGCTGCGGGGCCCGGAGACCCTGGCTAGGGAGGGGAACAGAGGCCCAGGGAGGCCCCGCGGTGGCCAGAGCAAGACCCGGCCCCCGCTATGGAAGGTGCTGGCGGCCGCCGATCGTCCCCCAGCTCGTGGCGCGGCCCGCGCTTTGCTATTGAGGGTCTCTTTTTCCTCCCAGGAGGTCACTTGGCCTCGAGGACAGGCCGCGGCCGAGTGGGACGGAGATTGCAGTGGGAGTTGTTTGTGCATGATTGCTTCAGCTTCCAAATTGGCCCCATGTGGTCTGGGGAAGAGGCGATGATGGTGAGGGGACTCCGGGGTCAGGATTTTCCGGTGGATGCCCAGGAGGTTCAGGATTTGAATGTGCGCACTGAAGAGGGCGATCAGCCCTTTCCAGACCCACCCTTTCGCCCGAGGCAGTTGTTTACTCCAGGGCTCTTGTTGGAGAAGCTGGCGTGGCGGGCCGGACCCTGTGCAGGCTGTGCCTTGTTCGATTGTGTGCACCGCCGATATCCCCCAACCAGAGAACATTGATCTTCAACTCATACTTAGAGTTGAGTGTGCAGACCTTAAATTTGTATATTTATGTAAATGCTAATCATGATTCGGGAATAAAATTCTCTTGTTCCGAGAGCTGCAGACTGCTTAGAGTGGATTGGTAGATTGCTGAGGAGAAAAGGGATATGGAGAAAACAGACCGCTCAGTGAATTTTTCTTGATTTGGTCGGTTCGGTGAAAAGTTCTGTGAGGCTGTAGATGGGCACTAGAAGAGACACACACTTTCTCCATCAGCTTCAACTACAGTCTGCCATTGTGATAGGAAAATCGACAGAGTCGTTGGAAGGGTCTTTTGCAGTTATAGTCTATAGGACAGGCTGTTCTTCAAGCTACAGTCCACTTATTTTAGTCTGATTATGAAAGCAGCTTCCTTGAGTCTGTGAAGTGAGACATGGAGATGCTGGATTTGGCGAGGACTGAATGGAAGGAGGCAGGGAAATGTAAAGTAAATGGGGATTCTGGATGCCCTTTGATAACCTTAATCAGTGATACCTGAGAGGCCCATCCAGCAGTTTCAAAAAGTTAGGGGATCTCTTCTTTCAGGACATTTTACTTCAGCAGAAGACTTGAACCTGCTGATTGCCAAAAACACGAGATTAGAGATCTATGTGGTCACTGCTGAGGGGCTTCGGCCAGTCAAAGAGGTGGGCATGTATGGGAAGATTGCCGTCATGGAGCTCTTCAGGCCCAAGGTAAGTGCTGCTAGTTGGCATAGAACTACAAGAACAACAAAAGAACTACATGTTGCAAGTTGCCTTATGCAGTATTGGGGATGGATGACAGTTTAGGAGAGAACTCTTTGAATGACAGATTTGAGTATACAGTCTTGAACAAGTTCCCTATAAAGAGAGATTCATTAAGGGAAAAACTACCGAGTTGATCTCTTTAGGAAAGAAATTAAGTCAGTTTGAAATGTGGGTCACTATGTTGCTGGGTGGTTCAGGGGGTAGGTGGGCTAAGCTATAAGGGTATTCCTAGCTTCTTTCCTTGTTCTCACAAATGGAGTTAGGGAGGTAGCAATGCTGGGTTCCCCCAGGATTACCGTGAAGATGAACTGTTTCAGCCATACAGGGCTTACTTAGCACATAGCAAGCATCCCCTCTTAACAGTTTCACCATTATAATTAGTATGGTTGTAATTTGACTGTATCCAAATAACTCACATTGCTTCATTATAACCCTTTGGACAAAACACACCTTTTTTTTTTTTTTTTTTTTTTTTTTAAAGTAGGGTTTTACTGTGCAGCTCTGCTGACTCAGAACTTGCCATATAGATGAGGTTGGATTCCAACTCACAGAGATTTGCCTGCCTTTGCCTCCCAAGTCCTGGGATTAAAGGTGCACTCTACCACACTCAGCTTGTTTTTGAGGTGTGTTAAATAAGACTTTGCAGACCTATTTTAGCTTTCATTGTTATTTCCACATTTCTTTTTCTTTCTCTAAAATGCTTAAGAGAGGGAGAGGCATTGCATTCATCTTTCAGAGCTTGAATAGAATGACCGAGATGAATTTAAGATTAAAATAGATGAAAATCTTTCATAGCAGAGAGATTAAGAATCGAGATAGTGAGGATGTTTACCAGCTTCAGTTCTGGCCTTTAGTACATACCCTTAGGGCTCTCCTCTTTAGGGAGAGAATGTGGAAGGATCTTCAAGAGCTTAGCATGTTTAAAGAAATATGCCTAAAGGTTGGACAAGTTGTTCCTGATTTTTGAAAGAACCTCTCTTGAATAGTATAATGCTGGTTTCCAGGGAGAGAGCAAAGACTTGCTGTTCATCTTGACTGCGAAGTACAATGCCTGCATCCTGGAGTATAAGCAGAGTGGTGAGAGCATTGATATTATCACACGAGCCCACGGCAATGTCCAGGTGAGCTGGCTGCTTTAGGCTGATGGAGTTTTCCGGTGGTATTCTGGTGATCAGTGAAGGAGAAAGGACAACTAGGGATCACTCCATGTGATCAAAGAAACAGATCCAATGGCTTGAGGTGTTTTGGTACTCCAGGGGAGGAGGAATAATTCACTGAGTCACTCAGGCGGAGAACAAACACACTGACTGACACTAGGCTCTCTGACATGTCAGGTAGACTTATGACCTCTTCTTCCTGTGAAACTTGGTACCCAGAGTCGCCTGTTTCTTTGTGAGTATTGAGCTTTTTCCTAATTCCAGTTTTGTTCCTCAGGACCGTATTGGCCGCCCCTCAGAGACTGGCATTATTGGCATCATTGACCCTGAGTGCCGGATGATTGGCCTGCGACTTTATGATGGCCTTTTCAAGGTCATTCCACTAGACCGAGAAAATAAAGAGCTCAAGGCCTTTAACATCCGCCTGGAGGAATTGCATGTCATTGATGTCAAGTTCCTGTATGGTTGTCAAGCACCTACCATTTGCTTTGTCTACCAGGTACAGGATCTGAGAAAACAGGGACAAATTGTGTTTAGAACGATGGGAGTGGGATTTTGTCAAAGGAACGTCTGGGGTTGGTAGCAGGGTGGGGAGAAACACTGAGTATTTTCTGAAGCATTTTGAACAAAACTGTTAATGTGAGTCAGTTTTGTGTTTTTGTTTTGTTTTGTTTTGTTTTTTCTCCTTTTTGAGTACAGTAGTGCTAATGTGGAGGCAGCAAGCTCTCTCAGGTTTGTAGCAGGTTTTAATCCTGAGATTATATTCTGTTTGTAGGTCTTGAAGATTTTATGGGGTGACCTAGTTTATCCTTTGTGTCTTACTAGCATGCTAGAGGATTATAACAACTTAGCTGAAGAGAAGTGATTCAAGACTTGCCTTTACAAGCAATAGGAAATATCTCAGTAGTGCCTTACTTAATTAAGCCTTTTAAGAAGAGATTCATGTTTTGTCTAGCATTCACTTTCTGGTGACTTGCTGGCTCTTGACTTTCTGCCCAGTCCTGGGCAGCTGTTCTTTGGTTCAGATCTGTTAAGTGGGGGTGGGGCTGCAGAGCTCCAGACTAGCATGCCTGTATCTTGGTAAAATCTCAGCCTTTAACAGAGGGTCAGGTAGCATGAGGTCATGTTACTTGCATCTGGTAGAATAAATGACAGAAGGAAATGATGGTCTAGTTCCACAAAGAGTGGTAGAGTGTGTGGGCCTGGAGACACTTTGGTAGCTGTGCAGAATAATGGAAATGCGGATGACTTCTGTTTTTCTTGGTGTCACCATTAGTACTTCGGTCCTGAGACTGGCTGACATCAGGTCCAGATGAATAAAGTTGAAACGTTTAGGAGATATTGTTCGATATTACTAGCTATCAAAACTGAAATTAAAACTTTGAATTTCTATCCTTTTTTCAGTTTTGTAAATACCAGGCCATTACAACACTGATGACCCCACAGGGCTAGCTGTGTTTGTTCCCAGGCCAGCTCCCAACTGTGAATGTTCTTCATTTCTCTGTATGTTTCCACCTTCACTACTCATTGGTGGGAAACCTTTTCATCAACTGAAAGTGACTGTTTTATGCAGCAGTTGAGTTTGATGAATGTTAGGCACCTCCTATATGAAAGGTATTTCAAGTTAAGCACTTCAGGAGCTGTCACAGTGGCTGAGATGAGGTCCCTGCTTTGAAACACATGGTTAAATCCCTTCCATGATTTCTTAGACTTTGGTCTGAGCTTTACTGGGGCCATCTTCTGTTGGCTGAATGTCGTTTTCTCCCCTGCTCTTTAGCCTCTTAAAGGTGACTTTGGCAGCCCCAAGACTGATGTGAGTCATGATTCCAAAAAAGGAGGGGAAGAGTCACGATTCAGAAAAAGGAGAGGAAGATGGAGTTGACAGTGGCGGGACTGAAGCGTTTTTGTCTACTTTTAAGGGAGCAATAAGTTCTGTTGTTTCTACGGTCACTCCTCCAGAGTGCTTTTGAGAATTTGTGTCAAACTTGGTCTGGGGAGATGCCTCAGTGGTTAAAGTGTTTTCTGTGCAAGTCTGAGGACCAGAGTTCAGATCCCCAGAATATATGGAAATGCCGAGTGGGTGTGGTGCCCTGCCAGTGATCCCATCCTTGGAAGGTGGAGACAGAGGATCCCCAGAGTCTGCTGGCTAGCAAGACCAGCCATATCATCCAGCTGTGGGTTTGATTGAGAGACCCTACCATAATTAATAAGAGGAACAATTGAGGATGATTCCCAGCAGTAACCAGTGGCCTCCATATGCATGCATGAACACATACATGTGGACCCACACACGAATTTGGCTCCTACTCATACAAAAAAACATACGAACACATATGCACACAACACACACATGAAAATGGAAAACAAGAATGGTGTCAAGCTAGGCGTGGTATTGCAAACCTTTAATCCCGGTACTTGGGAGGCAGAGGCAGGCGGATCTCTGTGAGTTCAAGGCTAGCCTGGTCTACTTAGTGAGTTCTAGGACAGCTGGGGCTACAGGAATATCCTGTCTCCAAAAAAAGAAATTGTATCAATTATTTTTAATTGCTTAAATTTAGCTTTTTTTTTTTTTTTTTTTTTTTCTNTATGAAAAATTCCTTTTCTTTTTCTTTTTCTTTCTTTCCCTTTTTTTTTTCCTCTGTCGATCTGAGAAATTATCTGGGGCTGCCCAAAATGTTCTATGAGTTTTTTAAAGGAATTTGTATTCGAACAATATTTCTTGTTTTTCTTAATTATTTAATTTAATTTATTTCTGTATGTGTAGAATACTGCTCGTCGTCTACTGTCTGCTCTGCACATCAAAGTCTGCTGCACCGTGTCGTCTTGCAACGCCGCGGAGTCAGAGCGGGCGGATTCCCCCTGGAACGAAGTTTCTCCTGGATTGGCAGTTTTCACCACGGTTCTGCGGCTGCTGGTTCTGAGAGGGTGGGTGTGATGCCGAGACCACCCTTCCCAAGTTTCCTCGCCGCCGAAAGTGTTCGCTCCGCCGGCCAGCGGTGGGACGGGACTGGAGAGAGCAGGCGCGCTGCCAAACCAAAAGTAACCTTTGGCAGGGAGGACCGAGTTCAAGTGGTGTTACAAGCTCATAAACAAAGTGTTTTACAGCTCGATCTCAACTTTATTATAAGTTTACATGGGCTTATATAGGGTTTGGCATACCCTTACACAGTGGTGTGTTAATTTCCAATTGGAGGTGAGGAGTAAGCATATCTAACCCAAGCCTATCCTGTCCCTGTCCTACGCCTCACCTACTTAACATATTAAGAATGCGGAAGTGTTAACCTGTTGTTGGTTTTACTCGAGGGGCAGGGGACAGTACTTAAAAATCGAGGTCAGGCTCTGGCGGGTCTTAGACCTTATGTTTCCACACACTCGCCGCCCATGTGGAGCTGCTGGAGAGGATCGAACACCTCGTGAGTCCTCATGTCCGAAGACGCGGTCGGCAATTGGCTCTTTAACCGCCTTTAGGCCATCTCTCCAGCCCCTGAATTTATATTTCTTTTAAATCTTGTGCAGATTATTTTATTCCTATTCTACCTCTATGCAATGCTCAAGAAAATCAAACATTTTCTTTACACTTTGGCGTAGCTGATTTGAACTCGGGAATCCATAATGTCTCTTTGAACAGCAGGGTGTTTCTAAAAATGGCCTGCCAATTAGAGGAGCTGGCGTTGGGAAATTTTCCTATGTGTTTCTTTCTTTATTCCATGTTTCCCTTGAGTCTGTGGGACTTCTAATGGACTGGCATTATAGTGTGGCCTAGCTGTGGGATGGCAGTCCTGGATTCAGGTGTCTATTGCCCATGTGCAGGGTAGCATGTGCTTGGAACCATGAACAGTCTGGTTTGTCTGCATATCTCTTTTTGTGCACAAACCACAAGCTGGGATGACACATGATGTTATGGAGGTCTAAGATTTGCTACTAGGAGGTGTTGTCACACGCCTTATATAAGCTGCCTCTTACATAGACTAAATAGATTTTCACAATCTGGTGGAGTCCCCAGGCACTTACTGCTTGGTTATAGGCCTACCAGACCTACCCCTCGATCTTCAGCCTGTGAGGTCATGGGAATCAGCAGCTCTGCAACTGTATGTTTGACCATGGGACCTTGAGTCATGGAACTGAGGTCTATATATCCAAGTAATATTTGTGTCAGTTTTAAGTTCTGTAAGTCAACTTTGAACCTGTGAACAATTTTTCTAGGGAATAAATGTTTTCAATCATTCTGTAGGAGTCAGTTTCCTTTCCTTCCTTTAAAACACTTTCATCTGTTTATCCTTTCAGCCTTACCCACCATGTGCCATCCAACATTTTTCCACTTTCCCTTTCCCCATAACTTACTTTCCAACACCTTTCCCAGTTACAACCAATACCCCCTTTCCACTTATTTTTCCAATTTCTATCTCTTTCCCTCCATCCTATCATCTAACTAACTCTTATCAATCTCTGATGTCCTGATGTAAAGCTGTGTCTTCAACAGGAGGAAATAGAAATAGTTCCCACATTGATGAGATGGAAAAGGAGGGCACCATGCTGCTCAGTCGCATTCTTTACAATTAAAAATTGACCCGCCTGCCCACAAATTGTTGCCCTTTACAAGCAGCACCCACCCGAAGTTCCCTAACATGTAAGGTAAATTAAGATTTCCTGTTCGAATAGTACAGTAGGAAGCTTCTTCTTGACCAGGAGAAGCAGGGGTACTAAAAACCGTCACTACCCTGCTAAGGATAGTGTTCACTACTGAGGAAATGACCCCTAGCATTTTGCAGAGGTCAGTTTGAACGCGGTAACATTTTGTGAACCCATAACCCAGGTCCTTTAGTCTGGGAAAGCAATATATTTCAATCTGGTCATGCCTTTCCACCTTTCGCTCCAAACTGTAATTCCTCTGACAGGGAAGTTTATAGGCTGGCTGGCGACTTTGTGACTATCTTCAGCCTATCCCAACTCATAATCCTCTCCACAGGTGACCTGATTAGTCTCCATCTAACCCCATGCTACCTTACTAGGTCAGTGATCTGACTGATCCCCATCTAAACCAGTAGTCACCAACTGTTTTTACATGTATCCAGGCTTGCTTAATCCTGTATACATGTAAAAGTTAAGGATCCAGGAATTCTGTGTAACGATGACAATGGAGAACTCAATTTATTTCATGCTGCAAGTCACTTTTATAAGCAAAAAGATTTTGTCATCTCTAGAGCCAATCAGAGAATTCCAATCTCATGCCCATGCATGCTCCTGGCCTGCCTAGCTTCGTGTGACTGGGACAGGAGTTGCTCCATCTTTGGGACTAGAGGCAGAGGAACCCCATGACTTCCATATTATACCCTGAGTTAATTTGTACCTCGAAACTACCCCTAATCCCAACCTAGTCTTCTCCACAGATATGTAGTCTTCCAAGTACCACTGTAAATTAATTACAAATTTAACCAGATACATAAATGATCGTTTGGCAAAACAAAAGATTAAATTTAAATACAATACCCTAAAGACAAAAAAAAAAAAAAAAAAAAGCTCAAGTGGATTGAAGGATGGTTCCAGAGAAAATCAAGTCCCTGGGGGGATGGCAGAGATGGCCTAGCAGTTAAAGATAGCACAACTGCCTCTTTGCAGGTACCGCCAAGGATTGGCATCCCCAGCACCCACTATGGTGGCCTGCGAACCATTCTTAAATCCAGTTCTAGGGGAATACGATACCATCTTTCTGACCTCTGTGGGCACTGCACAACTCATGTGCATTTACATACACACAAAAAAAAAAAAAAAAAAAAAAAAAAAAAAAAAATAAAGTAAAAAATAAATATAAAATAAAAAATTCACTTAAAATAAAAGCCAAAATTTTTCAAGTCACTTTGCTTTCGGTTAAACTCTCGTGATTTCTAATCAGTCTCTCGAACTATTTGCTAGAAGTAGAGAAATGATCGGCCAAAACATAGTTTTCCCTGAATTCCACAGGCAATATTTGACACGCTCGTGAGCACACACACACACACAAAGACAGAGAACCAGAGAGAAAGAGAGAGACACAGAGACAGTAGAGAAGGCAGAGACAGAGGAAGAGGACCAAGAAACCAACGAACAGAGATCATGCACACGGGGTACTTGCAGAAATAATTATTAATTTTGAAAAGCCAAAAAAAAAAAAATACATTTTTTAAAATCACAATGACCATCCTGGATTTAAGTAAACACAATACTGAAATGCTTATTAATCTCATATTTGTCAACAACTGAAAAAAGTCTTACCAGTATAAATGCTGCCATGTATCTACATCATAATGAATAATAAATGGTTGTATTTAAAATGACAAGCACTTCCTGAAATAATACAGTCTCCTGATGGACTCCGACTGCACAAAATAAAATTAAAAACCCAATTTACATTTTTTTTTAAAGCCCATTATTTAAAAACTATGACATTACAGGTTAAAACTTTGACATGTGGAAATTGACTAAATATATTCACTTGCACATTGTGTGTTGTAGAGTAGACACTTGCAAAGAGAAATGATGGAAAAAAAAAGATAATGAGGAAAATAATATGAAAAATCCACTTGACATTTAGACCTTATGAATATTATGACAACATTGTACTATAGAGTCTAGGAGTGTTTGAGAGGGAAACAGGGTTATTATTGGCTATTCAATTATAAAATAAGCCAGAATCAGAAAGTTACTGGTAAGTACTGCCCATGGTATATATACACATAATGAATAAAATTAATAAATTTACTTTGTAATTTTTTAAGAAATGACAAGGCTTTTAAAAGACACGAATCAGCTATATAAGCGGACTGTAGGTTAAAATTGAAAACCGTCAAAACTACATAGGTGGACCCGAAGTTGGTAGTAGTTACCAGGGAAGGTCAGAGAGAGAGATGAGAGAGAGGGAGAGATAAGAGAGAGAGGAAGAGATGGATGGAGGGAAGGAAAGAAAAAAAAAAAAAAAAAAAAAAAAAAAAGAGAGAGGGGAGGGAGGAGGAGAGAGGAAAAGAGGAAAGAAAAAAGAAAAAAAAAAAAAAGAGGGGGAGAGGGGAGGAGAGAGAGGAAGGGAGGAGAGTTAAGAGAGGAGAGGGGAGAGGGGGAGAGAGAAGAGTGAGGGAGAGAGAACAGAGAGAACAGAGAGGCAGGAGAGAGAGGAGAGGAGAGAAGAGAGTAGGAGGAGGAGAGAGAGAGAAAAAAAAAAAAAAAAAAAAAAAAAAAAAAAAAAAAAAAAAAAAAGAGAAGGAGAGAGAGAAAGAGTAGGAAGAGGTGAGATAAGGGGATGGGAGGAGAGAGAAGAGAGGAGAAGGAGAGGGGAGAGAAGATGAGGGAGAGGAAGATAGAAGGAAGATGGGAGGAGGAGAGAAAGGAGAGGAGGAGAGGAAGAGAGAAAGAGAGAGGAGAGAGAAGAGAAGGAGAGGAGAGAGAGAGAAAGAGAGGGAGAGGAATGAGAAAAGAAGAGGAGTGATGAGAGGAAGCTGTGAGAGGGAGGGGAGGGTAGAGGGAAGGAGAGAGAGAGGAGAGAGGATGAGGACAGAGAAGAGAGAGGAAATAGAGAGCGAGAAGGAGAGGAGAGTGAGTACAAAGAGAAGGAGAGATAGCAGAAGAGAAGAGATGAGGAGAAGGAGAGAGATGAGAAAGAGAGGAAGAGAAAGAAGAATGAGAGGAGAGGAGAAAGAGGGATAGGGAGGGGGAGGGTTAGGGGGAGAGAGGATGAGGGGGGAGGGAGAGAGAGGAGAGTGAGAGAGGAGAGAGAACATAGGAGAGCGAGAGAGAGAAGAGAGGAGTATGCTAAAGAGAGGGTGAGAGATGGGAGTAGAGAAAATAGGAAGAGAGAGGGAGAGAGAGAAAGAGGAGAGAGGAGAGGGAGAGAGGAGGTGGAGAGGGAGAGAGGGGGAAGGGGAGGTGGGGGAGGAGGGAAGGAGAGGAGAGAGAGAGAGAGAGAGGAGAGGAGAGGAGAGGAGAGAGGAGAGGGAGAGGGGAGCGGAGGGAGGGGAGGGAGAGAGAAGAGATGAGAGGAGGAGGAGGAGATGAGAGAGAGAGAGAGAGAAAAGAGAGGCGAGAGAGGAGAGGAGAGCGAGAGGGAGAGGAGAGAGAGAGAGAGAGAGTGGAGAGAGAGAGGAGGAGAGAGAGAGAAGAGGGAGAGAGAGAAGAGAGAGAGAGAGAGGAGAGAAGAGAGAGAGAAAAGGAGAAAAAAGAAAGAAGAGAGAGGAGAGGAGAGAGGGGAGGGAGGGAGAGGGGAGGGGGTGGAGGGGAGAGGGGAGGATGAGAGGGAGCGGGAGAGGGAGAGAGAGAGAGGAGAGAAGAGAGAGGAGAGAGAGAGAGAGAGAGGAGAGAAGAGAAGAGAGAGAGAGGAGGAGAGGAGAGAAAAGAAAAAAAAAAAAAAAAAAAAAGAGAAAAGGAGGAAAGGAGAAGAAAAAAGAAAGAAAGAGGAGAGAGAGAAGAGAGAGACGAGGAAAGAGAAGAGAGAGAAGAGGGAGGGGGAAGGTGGAGGGGGAGGGCGGAGGGATAGGAGAGAGAGAGAGAGAAGAGAGAGGAGAGGAGAGGAGAGAGAGAGGAGAGAGGGAGGGGGGAGGGGGAGGGAGAGGAGAGAGAGAAGAGAGGAGAGAGGAGGAGAGAAGAGAGAGGAGAGAGAGAGAAGAGAGAGGAGAGGGAGATGGAGAGGAGAGAGAGATGGAGAGGAGAAAGGGAGAGAAGGAGAGAGGGAGAGCAAGAAGGTAAATTATCACATGAGAAACTAACAGCAGAGTGAGACCTTGCAGATTTTGGATTCTGTGATATCTGGTTTTGTCAAGGTTTCCCAAAACCTTTTGGGTACAGGAGTTTTTGATAGCCTTTTAAAATTTTAATTCTACCCCTGACTGACTGCCTTATTGCAAACTAGATTCCTGCCACAGCTGTTCAGTCACCAGTCCACTTGGTAAGTCTCTAATCTGTAAGTGACATTACAGTTGACATAAAGACCAGACTGAGTAAAGACTGTGTATGACATACCTGAAGTTTCCCTCCAAATGGTATGTGTAGGAACAGTAATGGCAAACCATCCAGTTTCAGGGCCAGTGTGTCATGTTATCCCTAAAGCAGAGATACTAGGATATAAATCTTGTCCTCATCTACTCCCAGGATATTTAATATTGCAAGCAAGGTGAAAGAAAATGGGTGGTCATACTAGTTAAAAATTCTGGTTTCCTGGATTTGATTATTTAAATCCTGTGCATAGAAACTATATCCTGATATATTACAGGAAGCTCCTTGGGCAGTTGTGGAAGAAGGAACACCAGACAGTTGAAAGAGGAGAATTAGGGCTGGAAGATGGCTCAGCGGTTAAGAATCCTGGATGCTTTTGCAGAGGACCCAGGTTTGATTCTCAGCACGCACATAGCAGCTGAAAACAGTCTTTAAATTGGGCACGGTGGTACACACCTTTAATCCTAGCACTCAGGAGGCAGAGGCAGGCAAATCTCTGTGAGATCAAGGCTGGCATTGGTCTATAGAGTGAGTTCCAGGACAGGTGGGGCTATAGGGAGACCAACTCTCAAAAAAAAAAAAAAAAAAAAAAAGAAAAGAGAAGAGAAAAGAGGATGACAGATGACTTAATGTGCAAATGTACATGAATATTCTGGTATTCAAAGATAGGGACAGGTTTTGGAAATTTTCAGCTTTAGTGGACCAGATAGTTTGGTTTTATCCTTACTATGGGACCTTGCTGTCTTGATTTTGGAGAGATGGCTCCAGTCATGATATTGAAGAAGCTTGGCTGCACTTGGGTTTGACAGTATCATAAGATTTGTCCAGCAGAATGGGACTTCAACTGTACATTCTGCTGGAGAGTTTCTGAGTACAGAATAATCCCTAGGCTGGAGAGTGTGAGTAATGGGATTGTTGGCTGTTTGAAGAATTAATTGATCAGCAACTTTTCAGAAAAAGCAGAAGGTATCCATGTAGTGGGGTGGCAGACTTGGAAGGAACATTGCCCATGAGAATATGGTGCCCATCTATGAGCTCAAAAGGACTTAGAAAAGAGGGACCTGGGGCATGGGCCCTGATCTGTGTCAGGGTAAGGGGAGGAGATAGACCCAACAGGTCTAGAACTCTAGGGACACCTTAGCGAGATTATCTTTAATGGGGAATAAGCTTGCAGAACTCTTTTTTGATGAGTGGTGTCAGTACACTATACGAGGCTTCCAGATTATTCCCAGGGCCTGAAAGACAGACTGGAAGATTTCAGAGAAGAATGCTGAAACACTGACTTGATAGTCAGTGAAAGCCAAACTGAGGAAGAATACTGGGGTGAAGACGTGCGGCAACCCTATCTACTGATTCCCCACTGGTAGGGAAGACATCGACCCATCCTGAGAAGTTGTCCACCATGGCTGGGAGATATCTGAAATGTCTGCAAGAGGGCATGTATGTAACATTTATCTGCTAGTCCACCCAGATCGGAGATCCCTGGTGTTAGTGAAGCCTGAAAGGGGGCCATGTGGTACCCTACCCTGAGAAGGAAACTTGGCACATATAGAGCAGGCTTATAAGACCTCAGTGAGGAGCAGGAATAAATAAAATAAAGGTAAAAGAGGATTGGGTGTAGAATTTGGCCAAAGCCGGTGCTAATGTGAAACAAGCTTTGTAATTGGGTGAGGATAGACAGCCTGGGCAACAGATAAGCACCACTTATCCTAAAGGGCGGGCCATCAGTCCATGCCCCGTATAGCTCCCTCATTGACCAGAAACTGACAATGCCAGAAGGAATAGACGGTTATAAGTCTCAGGGGCTAGGGAAGTAATGGTAGAAGAGGGAGATGGCAGGTTGCTAGATTTTGTTAAATCTGCAGTGTCATTTCCCTTACCAAAACAGTGACTTGTGTAAATCACCAAGAAGAGGATGAGAATGTCAGTTGAGCAGCTCCACTCTACCCAGGGAGGCCCCGACAATCTATAACTCCCTGGAAAACCAAAAAGATGGCAAAGAGCAGAGGATCCCATTGCCCATGGGATGGGGGGGAGGGGCACAGTGGAGAGGAAAATTCAGATATTACCTGGACCAAATTAGTGTCGGGTGCAGGTTAATGGAGTATTTGGGAAACAGTTCAAGAGGACTGAGCCTGTGATCCGAAAGGAATAGCTTCTTTTTAATCTGGAATGTTAAGTCAGCACTTGTCCATGAGTCATTTTTACATGGACTATACTGTAAGTTAATTGAGGGCTGGTCATGGGGAAAAAAAAAAGTTGTGGGGGAGTAGGAGTTTTCAGGCAATGCAGTTTCCTTACAGTGACAAGATTTTCTTCTGAAACTTGAATCAGTTACAGCATCGTTTGTTTGCTTTGTTTGCCCTGCTTGCTTTGTTTGCTTGTTTGTTTTTCTAAGTCTGTGAGGAAGTCTTGTCAAGGGTCTGGAGTTAAAGCTTTGCACTTTTTTTTTTTTTTAATATTATATATTTTTTTGTAGGTTGAATGTATGTCTGCATGCAGTTGTGACCGTTCGTGCATGCCGCGAGGTCAGAAGAGGTCTCGGATTCCCTGAACTGAGTTCTGGATTGGAGTTAAGACGGTCTCAGCGCCATGTGGTGTGGGATCGAACCGGTCCTCTGCAAGAGGGTCGTGCTCTTAACCGCTAGGTATCTCTCCAGCCAGAGCTTTGCACTTTTATAGATTCAGAGCAGAAAATACATTTAGCTGCTGCCTAAGTCCTGGCCAAAAGGGAGGAAGGATCTGCTTGAGTTTGATGCAGAAGGCTGGAGTGGGGGTGAGGTTCTGTGAGTGCTGACTTAAGTACTGGGAAAGAGAAAGTATCTTTTTATTTTTCTAAGCATCTGACACTATAGATGTTCACCACATTATGGTGGATGGGCACGAACAGAAGAGTGCTTGTGGACACACATGTGACTCTATATGTCAACATATACAGTACATGAAAACTGATGGAGGTGCTATGAGAGGGCTACAGTCAAGGGAGAGTCAAGCAAGATAGAAACATGCTGTATGAAGTTCACCCAAAGATTCAGGAAAATTTACTTAAAAACTTGCAAACCCACATGCAAAGAAAATTAAGATCTTTGACCTGGTGGATACCAGGCTTGCCCCAGGGAAGAAGTGTAGAGGCAGAACCCCCATAGGCTCCCTAGCCCTCAGAACCCTGGCATCTCCATAAACCTTTATCTTCCTGTCAGTCAACTGTCCCTTCTTTCCAACACCTGGACCTTTCTGTGCTCCCAACCCTCAGTTTCCTCTGCTCCAAACTCCTCCTTGCCCATGAGCTCTCCTTACCACAATCTCCCAGCCACAACTCTTCCTTGCCCTTCATCCTCCCCTGTTCACTAGCTTCTACTACACCCCTATTCTTCTAGACCCCGCACGTGCCTGTACTGACCATTTTCTCCTTGTCTCTCCTGCTCTTTAGAATCATCTTACCACTGCCTAGCCACATAATGCCCTCAAGTCCCTTCCTGGCTCCCAAGTTCCATTGCCCCTAGTCCCTTCCTTGAGGAGCCCAGGCCCCTTCCAGTCCCATGCCAAGCCATACTCTCCACTCAGCCTTTCATTTTCTCATTACCAGCACATCTTCAGCTTCCTGTAGACCAGCTGCCTCCGTTTTATGAGACAGGGACTCCCTTTAAATCCCCGCTGGGCTGGAGCTCCCACTGTAGACCAGGCTGGCCTTGAACTCACAGAGATCTTCCTGTCTCTGCCTCCCTGTTGCTGGGATTAAGGCATGCACCATCAAGCCTAGCCCAGCTGCCTTCTTAAGTCATTACTGAGCATACAGATGCTAGTGGCCCCTGGGTGCTCCTCGTCCAGCAAGACTTCTTGATGCCTAGCTCCTCCCCTACACCTAGAGCCTATCTCCTCCCTATCCACCATCGCTATTGTCTCCACTCCTTCCCTTGCTCTCAGCTCCTCTTCAATAACTTGTGTTAGTGACTTTTAGTTAAACAGAAATCATGTGCTTTTGGGTGTGATGGCTTCGTTTTTCTGTGCAACATCTGCTTCATGCTGCACTCCAAAATATAATGAGCCGTGTGTGGTGGCACACACCTTTAATCGTAGAGGCAGAGGCAGGCGGTTGTGAGTTCAAGCCAGCCTGATCTATGGAGTGAGGTCTAGGCCAACAGGGACTAAAGGGAGACCCTGTCTCAAAAATACTCATATATATATGTATTGTGTGTGTGTGTGTGTGTCTACTTGAGAACTAATATATCAAAGCAGTCCCACCCTGCCTTGATGTCCTTGGACACAGTAGAGACCTGAAAAAGATGAGTCATTTTAGATGAATGTGAACAGGGATGATAAGACTCACTACCCCATCAGGTTTCCTAGGACCTCCATTGCTCCTCAGGTCCTCTTGCCCTGCCTTGCCTTCCGTCACTGTCCCTAGTCACTGGTAAATGTTAGCTCTTCTCTGCTCCACAGCTACTCCTCATCATCAGGGCTCTTTACCCCCATCCCAACCTAGACCCTGGCACCCGCGTTATCTCACTACTCACCTACACTCCAAAAAACTCCAGGTCTCCCAACTCCTCCTCAAGCCTAGCTAGCCCCTTCACAATGACTTTCAATCCCATCTTTCCGCACCTCAAGCTTATCTTTTTTTTTTTTTTTTTTTGTCTTTTCGAGACAGGGTCTCCCTGTGGCCCCAGCTGTCCTGGAACTTGCTTTCTAGAACAGGCTGGCCTCAAACTCACAAAGATCCACCTGCTTCTGCCTCCCAAGTGCTAGGATTAAAGGCATGCGCCACCACGTATGTTCAAGCTTATCTTATACTGCCCATAAATATCCCTGTAGTCCTCCTCCCCACTAACCTTTCTCCAAGGAGCTATATTTTACCAGTTTTTCTTAGCCCTCCAATACTCCTCCAGTCCATCTCCATGTCTTGCTAAAAACAAATAAATGCATGAAGAGTTTGGATACTTAGTATGCATGAAATGTACACTTCGCTCCTGGACATATTTTCCCCTTTTTCCCAAGTGGGAAAATTTCCACTTTCCAAATTCCACTATTCCAAATCCACTGGCTTTGGGTTTACTCTTATGGTCAGCCTGGCTCTCTAGAGGCTAAAAAAATTGCTATTTCACTTTTTTTTTTTTTTTTTGAGACGGGTTCCTGTCCTCGCTGTCCTGAACTCACTCTGTGAACAGGCTGGCCTCGAACTCCAGGATCCGCGTGCCTTGCCTCCCAATTCAGGATAAAGGCGTGCTCCACCACGCCCGGCATTCATGTGTATCAATGTACTGTCTGCATGCAAGTTTGTGCACCCCTGTCGTGCAATGCCGCGGAGGTCAGAAGAGGGTGTCGGATTCCCGTGAAACTGGAGTTGTCCTGGAATTGGAGTTTCAGATGCCTCTCGGCCGCCATGTGGGTGCTGGGGGTCGAACCCGGGTCCTCTGTAAGAGCAGTCAGCGCTCTTAACTGCTAGGCCATCTCTCCAGCCCTATTTTCACTTTTAAATGTACACTTGGGCTCAAAATCAAAGGCACAATTTAAATAAAAATATTAAATAAACAGAAATGATTACATAATTTAGAGTTAAAATTCATAATTTGGTTACTTTTTTCCAAATTAAGTTGACAGGCTTAGTAAATTGCACTCTTTAAGAAATGCAGAGACAAATGGTAAAGTAAGAAAGCTGGGGGGCTGAAGAGATAGCCTAGTGGTTAAGAGTGCCAACTGCTCTTGCAGAGCACCCAGGTTTGATCTCCAACACCCACATGTCTGTAACTGCAATTCCAGAGAACTCCAGTTCCAGGGGAATCCGAGACCCTCTTCTGACCTCCGAGGCATTGCACTTCACCGGTGCACAAACCTGTATGCATACAGTACATTCATACACATGGAAAATAAATAAATAAAATTAAAACAAAAGAAAGAAAGCTGGGTCCTCTCCATTTTGTCTCTAGACTGAAGACGGCGGCACCTGCAGAGAGCTCAGCACACCACTAGGGTTACAAGTAAAACCTCCACACAAATCAGACTCTTGCCAGCAGGGATTCATCTCAGACATGAGCAGACATTTAAGGATGATCCCCAAAAGAAGATTCTAGACTCTCCTACCAAGCCTTTCTAAGGGACACCCACAGAACTGAACAAGGACACTGTCCATTTTCATCAAGCCACACAAGATGTCAGGAAGTGTGAAAGAGGTATAACTCTGGCAGGGGTCCCAGTTTCATTCCAGAAGACTTCCTGCATTATGATTTACAATCTGGGACAGTTGAAACTCACTCTGCCTAGTACTTCTGCATACTATGAAACTCATTAATTCATTTCCTGATTAAGGCATAATTAACATGGCATCACCCCCTGGAATTATGAAAGTCCTTGGTGGCCTTGAAAAACAGAGTCACCCCAAACCAAGTACAATGAGACAAATGAATCCTCAAAACTGGATTTAGCAATTATTATTACTTTATCATTAATAATATGATCTAGCCAATGATAAGATGTAGCAAATGGAAAAATCATGCATAGGCCAGGACATACAAATAGTGCTGCATACCTTCTGTGACTCTGGGAGAGACTCTTAGGTATTTATAAATTCTGTCAGCTTTGTTAGTGCCCTGCATATTTCATTAAGAAATAAGTGAAATTATGTTCTTTAGTGAGTTTAAAAAACTTTCACTGACAGAATGGAGGGCAAAATTTAGAAAGTCTGAGAGAAGGGTTTCACAGCGTTTTTCCTTAAAGAAGAACAATGCAAACTATGCATGGTGGTGGCTACCCTGGAGGTGTGAGCTAGCTGGGAGGCTGTGGTGGAAGGATAACATGAGCCCCAAAGGTGGAGATCAATCTGACAAACATGATGAGACCCATTGAGTAAAGAAATGAAACACACTTATATAACCACCGGAATTTACACTGTGTATCTTTGGGGAATGAAAGTTTCACTAAAGGCAAAAATCTAAATTTAAAACTTCATTGAGGGCTGGAGAGATGGGTCAGGCAGTGGTTAAGAGTGCAGACTGCTCTTGCAGAGAACCCGGGTTTGATTCCTGGCATCCACATGACGGCTAAGTAACCTCTTTACCTCTAGTTCCAGGGGAGTCCTTCTGGCCTCTGTGGCATTGCCCAACACTGACACGGGTTCACCATTCTACACGCAGAACATACATTCCCATCCACGCTTCTATCGTATATATAACTTTAGAGAACTCTAATATAATAAGTATATACTTTAAGAATACATTTATATAGACAAGCGCACCGAAATCCGTTGATTTTATCTTCGACGTTGACCCATGGTGGACTACGAAATACATATTACTTCTACGCAATACCATATTACACATGACGGTAAAGGTTGGCTGATTCTTCCTTAGAGTGGAGGTGTAGCAATGGAGTTCTACTGATTAAACGTCAGATAGCATTCTAATAAGTGTACATCTTCCCAAATGTCTATGCGTTTTCCTTACTCTTGATTGGAATATATAATTGCTCAGTTGATACCAAGACATTAGTAGTTTTTAAACAGGCCTTTCATGGTATATATAGACGAGATAGATTGTGGTCTTATGCAATTTCTTCTAATAACCGTCTAGCTTGGATTTTTGGTTCTGGACCTCTCGATTAGGTCATAAATTTATATCAGCTAGATTTCTATAATTATACTTCTACGTTATATTCTAGATCGGTAGTTATCTCTTCTCTTTAAATGCTTGGGTTTATAGTGCTACTTTCCTCTGTTTCTTTGGAGGCTTCTGAGGATTTTTCTGAAGTGTTTGTTTCTTAGGCATGTATTCTTTTCGATCTACTGTTTCATGTCGTGAAAGATTCTTCTTTCTCCGTCAACAATAATTGAACAATTTTTGGATCACACTGAGGGACATGTATTTAATAGTTAGTCCTGCTTGATATAGGCGGCATCTAAAAGTGCGTTTAGTTCAGCAGGACTATACTTTGGTCCACCAATTTCTTCTGACTTTCATAGTTGGAAGGGCAAGGAAGAGTTGTGGCTGGGAGATTGTGGTAAGGAGAGCTCATGGGCAAGGAGGAGTTTGGAGCAGAGGAAACTGAGGGTTGGGAGCACAGAAAGGTCCAGGTGTTGGAAAGAAGGGACAGTTGACTGACAGGAAGATAAAGGTTTATGGAGATGCCAGGGTTCTGAGGGCTAGGGAGCCTATGGGGGTTCTGCCTCTACACTTCTTCCCTGGGGCAAGCCTGGTATCCACCAGGTCAAAGATCTTAATTTTCTTTGCATGTGGGTTTGCAAGTTTTTAAGTAAATTTTCCTGAATCTTTGGGTGAACTTCATACAGCATGTTTCTATCTTGCTTAGACCTCTCCCTTGACTGTAGCCCTCTCATAGCACCTCCATCAGTTTTCATGTACTGTATATGTTGACATATAGAGTCACATGTGTGTCCACAAGCACTCTTCTGTTCGTGCCCATCCACCATAATGTGGTGAACATCTATAGTGTCAGATGCTTAGAAAAATAAAAAGATACTTTCTCTTTCCCAGTACTTAAGGTCAGCACTCACAGAACCTCACCCCCACTCCAGGCTCTTCTGCATCAAACTCAAGCAGATCCTTCCTCCCTTTTGGCCCAGGACTTAGGCAGCAGCTAAATGTATTTTCTGCTCTGAATCTATAAAAGTGCAAAGCTCTGGGCTGGAGAGATAGCCTAGCGGTTAAGAGCACCGACGCTCTTGCAGAGGACCCGGGTTCGATCCCCAGCACCCACATGGCGGCTGAGAACCGTCTGTAACTCCAATTCCAGGAGAACTCCAGTTCCAGGGGAATCCGAGACCCTCTTCTGACCTCCGCGGCATTGCACGACACGGGTGCACAGACCTGCATGCAGACAGTACATTCATACACCTACAAAAATAAATAAATAATTAAAAAAAAATGATTTTATTTTTTATCTGCCTGTATGATAATCTGTGTGTAGGTGCTCACAGAAGCCAGAAGCTGGACTCAGGCAGGTCGTTCTGAACACCTAGTGTGGGGGCGGGGAAGCACACTCAAGTGGAAGAGCAGCAGAGCTCTTAATCACTCCAGCCCCCTATGTGTCCTTTCTAAATGCCTTTTCCTTTTTTTTCCTTTTTGAACTCTGGGGTTTTCTGTTTTTGTTCCTCTCCCCACAGCTTTGCTTTTGGGGTGTAGGGATTACTATAAAACATTGAGACACGCACACACACATACAAAAAAAATTGAGACAGATTTGCAGAGTGGAATGTGGAGATGTAACTCACTGTTTTAAAAGGTTTAACAACTGAAGAGGATCAGTGGAGCCGAATCTAATCTGGCTTCTTTCACAGATGAGGACATAGGCCAGTGGGACTTGCCCGTGCCTGCACATAGTGACAAAGCCTGGGCCAGGGTTCAGGCCATGTCACTCTTCATCTTAGACTCCTCCCCATGTACTATGTTGTCCATCTCACCCAGCAGGAGAGTTTTTTAAATCCTAAAACAAAATTAACTCATTTTATTTTATTTTATTTTTTGTCTTTTCGAGACAGGGTCTCCCTGTAGCCCCAGCTGTCCTGGAACTCACTCTGTAGACCAGGCTGGCCTTGAACTCACAAAGATCCTCTGCCTCTGCCTCCCAAGTGCTAGGATTAAAGGCGTTCGCCACCACGTCTGGCAAAATTAACTCTTCTTAAAGGTGGCTTTGATACAGAGTGTGTATAGGATTAAGCTAAGAAACCAGAGAAGAGAGAAGAAGAAAAGTAAAAGCTTTTGTTAAAAATGGTTAAAGAAGCCGGGCCTGGTGGCACACACCTTTAATCCTAGCACTGGGGAGGCAGAAGCAGGCTGATCTTTGTGAGTTCAAGGCCAGCTGAGGCTACAGGGAGACCCTGTCTTGAAAAGACTAAAAAAAAAAAAAGAAAGGGTAGGAGAGAAAATGGGGGGAGAATGCACATGTTAGAGCACTGAGAACATTTCTTGCCCTTCTGTGAACACCAAAGCACCAAAAGAATGGCAATAAAACAATTTGCCACCTGCCATAGACCCAGCACTCTGTAGACTGAGGCTGGAGGGTCACTTGAACCCAGGAGCTGAAACCAGCCTGGGGAATGTAGCAAGACCTTATCCTAAAACCAGGGGCTGGAGAAATGGCCTAATGGTTAAGAGCACCGACAGCTCTTGCAGAGGACCCGGGTTCAATCCCCAGCACCCACATGGCAACCAAGAACCATGCAATGCAGTGGAGCTCAGAAGAGGGTTTTAGATTCCCCTGGAACTGGAGTCAAAGACGGTTCTCAGCCGCCATGTGGGTGCTGGGGATCGAACCCGGGTCCTCTGTAAGAGCAGTTGGCGCTTTTAACCGCTAGGCCATCTCTCCAGCCTGATTGTCTTAAACTTTTAACTCAGGAAAAATTGGACCAGTGCTCTAAGCCTCTCATTTGGCAGGCCCAAAGTGCTGAGCCTTCTAATGGTGCTGTCTTCCTCCTGCAGTTCCAGAGCCTTTTGGAGGTGCCATCATCATTGGACAGGAATCAATTACCTATCACAATGGTGACAAATACCTGGCAATCGCCCCTCCTATCATCAAGGTGACCAAGTGTTTTAGCTTTTTTTTTCTTCTTTACTTCTTTTCTTTCCTTGCTTCCACCCTTTTTTCCATCTTTCAAGAGGAGATTCATAGATGTCTATCACACTGGTTACTATGTACATGAGGTATTGGTTACTCATGGGAATATACAATGAGATTGGCTTGGTTTTATTTACAAAGAATTTCCTATTTCCTTGCTAACCAGGAGAAATAACATTCTTTTGAAACATTGTAACTCTAAGAAGGTGAACTTTCGGCTAAGGTACTCAGCAGTATATAGTGAATACTTAGCATGTATGAGGCTCTGTGTTTAATTTCCAAAAAGAAAAAAATGGGAAGGAAGAAAAGAAATTTTGGTAGATTCTATTGAATGTAGTATTTTTTGGGAGGTGGGGGGCTCAAGTCATAAAAAGTAAAAGTAATATACTGATAAATTATATAGACTTTAAAAAATTTGTTATGAGGCTGGAGAGATGGCTCAGTGGTTAGGAACACTGACTGCTCTTGCAGAGGACCCAGGTTCGATTCCCAGCACCCACATGGCAGCTAAGAACGTCTTTAGTGCCGAGTGTGGTGGCACACGCCTTTAATCCTAGCACTTGGGAGGCAGAGGCAGGCAGAGCTCTGTGAGTTCAAGGGCAGCCTGGTCTATAGAGTGAGCTCCAGCTGGAACTTAAAGGGAGATCCTGTCTCCAAAATACCTAAAAAAAAAAAAAAAAAAAAATGTCACAAAAATTTTAGGCCTCATCACTTTAAGCCCTGAAAATTAAACTTTATTAAAAGCTAAGTGTTTCTTTGTGAGGATAAATAATCTGTGGTAGCATTTGTAGTAGAGGGAATCCTTGGAGCTGCTTGTTGTATTTCTTTCTCCACATACGGACGTGTGTATAACTTTCTATTTTCTTGTGTTGGGGATTGACCCCAGGGCATCATACATCCTAAATGAGGGCATTTGTTTTCCATAAAATAATGTGTGAAAACATTGAAGGTATCTTGATTGACCTCCTTAAAACATTGTCTTCATAATAAAATGGCTGCCCATTTTCAGTTGTACATGTATTATAGGCTAACTAAATTCCTTGGGGTTGAAATGGATGAATTTAGAAAAGGTAGAGGCCAGCTGAGGTTTGGAATATGCTGATTGTAATGATTTTTCTCTTTGGTTGGCAGCAAAGTACGATTGTGTGCCACAATCGGGTGGATCCTAATGGCTCACGATACCTTCTGGGAGATATGGAAGGGCGGCTCTTCATGCTACTTTTGGAGAAGGAGGAGCAGATGGACGGCACTGTCACCCTCAAGGATCTCCGTGTGGAACTCCTTGGAGAGGTAGGACTTATTCTGCTTCTTCCGGTCTCATTCTCCTAGCTGCTTTGTCAGTCCAGACGTGTGGCCCTACACTTAGATTATTATGTTCTGTAACATCTACCAAGATGCAGTCAGTTCTCCTGGGGAAATTGGTTTTTTAATGAGTTAGATGTTGGAAAATCTCCTAGGCTACTATGATGCTTTAAGCATAAAAAGGAAGTACAGGGGCTGGAGAGATGGCCTAGCGGTTAAGAGCGCCAACTGCTCTTGCAGAGGACCCGGGTTTGATCTCCAGCACCCACATGGAGGCTGAGAAACATCTTTAACTCCAGTTCCAGGGGAATCCAACACCCTCTTCTGACCTCCACAGCATTGCAGGACACGGGTGGACAAACCTATATGCAGACAGTACATTCATACATGTAGAAAAATAAATAAAATTTAAAAAAAAAAAATTAAAAATAAGTACAACAGCCCAGTGCAGTGTTATATACCTGTAATAATCCCAGCACGTCAGAAGGCTCAGGCAAAAGAGGTCAGCTAAGGCCAGCCTAGCTATGCTAGATTATAGACCCCTTTCCAAAAACAAAAAAAAAAAAAAAAGCACAAACAAACGAGGAAAGAAAGAAAATCAATTGTCCCGGGGCGTGGTGCGAGTTGCACGCCTATATTAATCCTAGCATTGGGACGGCAGAGGCAGCGCGAGATCTTTGTGAGGTTTCTAACGCCAGCCTGGATCTACAGATAGTGAGGTTTCCAGCGACAGGCTTTTGGGGTTACAGGGGGACCCTTTCTCACAAAAGACCAAAAAAAAAAAAGAAAAGAAAAATAAATTATTTCTAAGGATACAATGTTGAACTGCAGATTAATTTAATGCTAATATTCAAATCTGGACAGAGCTCCCAAAAGACTTAATGCTTTCTTTTTGTTTATGTTTTTTTGTTTGTTTGTTTGGGTTTTTTTTTTTTTTTTTTTTTGGTCTTTTTGAGACAAGGTCTCTCTGGCCTGTAACTCAGTATGTAGACCAGGCTGGCCTTGAAATCACAGAGATCAACCTGCCTCTGTCTCCTGAGTGCTGCGACTAAAGGTGCTTTTTTAAAATTATTTTTTTTAATTAGTGAAGAAAACAGGGTTTTGTTATTGACATTTGCATATATATCATTGTACCTTTTGTTATTGACATTTGTATATATATCTATCATTGTACCTTTTGTTATTGACATTTGCATATATATCATTGTACCTTTTGTTATTGACATTTGCATATATATCTATCATTGTACCTTTTGTTGACATTTGCATATATATCTATCATTGTACCTTTTGTTATTGACATTTGCATGTAATTGTACCTTTTGTTATTGACATTTGCATATATATCATTGTACCTTTTGTTATTGACATTTGCGTATATATCTATCATTGTACCTTTTGTTATTGACATTTGCATATATATCTATCATTTTACCTTGCTTATAATCAGCTTCTCCAGGCCTCCTCCAGCAAAACTCAGTTCTTTAGCAGTGACTTTGAGAAGTTTCTAATTATTTTGTGCAGTTGTCATTTGCAGCAGGCACCTTTAAGATAAGTTGTAGATTTTTCTGAATAGAGGGATGTGAAAGTGGACAGTCATGAACTTAAGGGATCAGACATGTGCTTAGTGTGACCTAGGGATTTGAAGAAATTTTTTTTTCTTTTTTAAATTAATGTCTTCAAGGGAGAGTCTCTCAGATGTGGCGTGGGTAGGACATCAGTGCCCATATCACAAGGTCCATTCCAATTTCTCTGATCTGACCTTTTTTTTTTTTCTCCTGACCCTTTTAGACCTCCATTGCAGAGTGCCTAACATACCTTGACAATGGTGTTGTGTTTGTCGGGTCTCGCCTGGGTGACTCCCAGCTTGTAAAGGTGAGAAGACATCTTTTGTTTATTTTCATTAACTTCACTATTCTTTCAGTTTCTCTGTTTGTGGTCTCTCGGTTTCTCTACCATTTATCTTCTTAACTGTGGCTAGCTCTTTGTCATAAAAGTTCTTTAATAAATGTGTCAGGCAAGGTGATGGTGCCTGTGTATTCAGTGATGAACAGGACCCAGTTTTTGCTTCTCCCTAGAAAATGTATTCAAGCATTTTAATTATCAAAAATTTATTGCTGAAAAAAAAAATTGCTGTTCTGAGGTCCATGCATGGGACTTCAAGTTAGAATTTGCTGCCTGGCAAACGGATGGAGCTAGAAGCTGTTATGCTAAGTGAGGTAACACAGTCTCAGAAAAAAACAAACGACGTATGTTATCCCTCATTTGTGGTTCCTGACACCAAATCCTTATATGTAAGTCAAAGTGGGTAACTGGCCAGTAAAGATAGTACCACATTGACCGATATCACTATAGATATAGCTTAAAGTATATGTCTCTGTTTCCGTCAGTTCTAAGATTTATGAGAAATAACAAATCTTTTTTTTTAAGTACATTAAAATAAACATCAACTGGCTATGTAATTTAGGAATGTAAAGGTTTTTTTTTTTTTGCCTGTATACAAGTTTACAGTTAAACTGTGACTTCTAAAATATATTTTGCAATTAACCTATAGTTTAATTTCAGACTTTGTAAATTTGCCATGTGTAGGGAGTGTAAAAAAAAAAAAACAAGGCCGGGTGTGGTGGCGCACGCCTTTAATCCTAGCACTTGGGAGGCAGAGGCAGGCGGATCTTTGTGAGTTCAAGGCCAGCCTGGTCTACAGAGCAAGTTCCAGGACAGTTGGGGCTACAAAAAGACCAAAAAAACCAAAACCAAAACAAGTGTATAATCATGAACATCAAAAGCTGGGATAGATGCTCCCAAAGCAGAGTTGAAGTGTTGCTTAGATTTCTGGAGTGCAAGAAGACTGTGACATGCTTCAGGTAGAAAATAACATTGTTTCATAAGCTTTGTTCAGAGCATAAGAGCTCTTAGCTGTGAAATTGATGCTAATGAAGTAACAATGTACTGAATAAGGAAATGGTGTTTTTATAACAAAGCATACATAAAGCAAGGCCATATGGGGATGGCTTTATACAGTAGAAGCAGGAAATGAGAAATTGATAAAAGCTACAAAATTTTAGTTACAGAAAATGAATAAACCCTGAGAATCTAATGTACAACATGGTAGCCATAAGGAATAATCATTCTAAGAGGGTTGATTTTAAATGTTTTCACCAAAAAGAAAAAAAAGAAAAAAAAGTTACATAGTGATTAATCAATTAATGCAGATTTTGTGACCAGAGACCTCAGAACTTTTGATTTGGAAACATTTAATAAAACTTGTAAAAAAAAATCTTTTCTCCATGGAGATAGAATTAAGTGAAGAAAGGCAGAAGAGGCAGGGAAAACAAGAGACCTGGGTGGCTTTTTTTTTTTTTTTAAACTAGGGAATTCTGGGCATGATAAGGAACAAAGAAAAGTAGCCAGTTCCATGGTAGATGTGACTCACACTGAAGACTTACTGGCTCCTCGAATACCACCAGCTATAACAGCCAGGAGCAGCTTGTCAGTCATATGATCACTGGGACTTTGCATTTTCCATGCCCAAATGTAGACATTTGTGTCTCCTGTATTCACATGGCCATTCTGCTGTATACCATCTAGTACAATATTCAGTAAATCACAGGAGATATTTTATACCATATTGTAAGATAGGCTTTATATTACATTAGTTTGCCAACCTGAAAGGTAATATAAGTGTTTTGAGCATATTTATGGTGGGCTGGCCATGATTAAATACAGTGGAACAATGACACTTGTAAGTTTTCTGCATTAGAAAAAAAGAAATTGCTGCCTGGTTAGTGAGTCAGCTGTAGGACTCACTTCAGGCAGCAGTCCCTTTCTTGAAACATCTTTTGGGACACAAGAAAGATAGATCTAGCAGAATTGACAGTTTCTTTGCTGTCTCTTTGGGGCGGATCTGTTAGGGACATGCTGGGACTAACATTGTTCTTTCCTCTTAGCTCAACGTTGACAGCAATGAACAGGGTTCCTATGTAGTGGCCATGGAAACCTTTACCAATTTAGGACCAATTGTGGATATGTGTGTGGTGGACCTGGAGAGGCAGGGGCAGGGGCAGGTAAGGGGATCACCTGGAAATAGATTATTGGTGTGTGTATTCAAACTGTCCTTGCTTGCTTATCTAGAATGAGGAGTGGGCATCGAAGCTATTTTAAGAACTGCTTCACTGATCTTAGTGAGCAAGGATGCATAATCATTTTCTCTGTGCTACCTTGGTCTGCCAGACACTTCATATATAATCTGTAATTTTAATTTCATGAGTCCCTTGCTAGATAGATATTTGGTCATCCTAGAAATGGGGAGACCAGGGCTGAGAAGGATGGAGTGCTTGGCTGAAGTTCACCTGATAAAGTAGGCGGCAAGTGTGTCTGATTCTGGACCCTGTGCTCTTTCTAGTTAACAGGGTTCCAGGATCTAAGCAAGCTTGCTAGGAGCAGCAGTAGGAAGCGCCCCCCACCCCATTTTTTTTGTTTTAGTTTTTGCTTTTTCAACTAGAACGTCCTGTGTGCTTGATAAAGTACAGGGACTCTGGAGATCAGCCTCTGTTAAGTCTGCATCCTCAACCCTGTCTCCGCAGTAAGGGTCCTGGGATTTAGGGCTGGAGTGGTATGATTGCCCAAGTATCTTGAGGGTTCTTGAGAAACCTTTTCTTTACTTGCAGCTGGTCACTTGCTCTGGGGCTTTCAAGGAAGGTTCCTTGCGGATCATCCGGAATGGAATTGGAATCCATGAGCATGCCAGCATTGACTTACCAGGCATCAAAGGTAGCCTCTGGCGGACAAAGGATGCAGCTCTTATTTGAGTGACTTTGGCTTTTGGCTTCATTGCATGTTGTGAAGGCATTTTGGTGAGAGCTAGAGGAAAGCATCAAATGAGGAGTAAGAAAAGTCATGACGTCATACGTAGAAGGGACAAAAGAAAGCTTTAAAATTCTGATGAAAGTTGGGTACTAGACTAGAGGAATATGGGAACACACACTAATTGTTGCTTATATGAGCATAGGCTTGATACCAAACAGCTGTCTCATCAGTAAACTGATGAGGGCTGAACATACCTGTTATGAGGGAAAAACTGATTGCCAAATCATACAGCAAGTTGTGTATAGGAGGCATATCTTTAAAAAAGCTAGCCAGAATATATGTATTTAAGAACAGGAAACAAGCCAGGCGTGGTGGCGCATGCCTTTAATCCTAGCACTTGGGAGGCAGAGGCAGGTGGATCTTTGTGAGTTCAAGGCCAGCTTGGTCTACAGAGTTCCAGGTGGGGGCTGGAGAGATAGCATAGCGGTTAAGAGCACCGACTGCTCTTGCAGAGGACCCGGGTTCGATCCCCAGCACCCACATGGTGGCTAAGAACTGTCTGTAACTCCAATTCTAGGAGAACTCCAATTCCAGGGGAATCCAAGACCCTCTTCTGACCTCCGAGGCATTGCACGACACGGGTGCACAAACCTGCATGCAGACAGTACATTCATAAACATACAAAAACAAACAAACAAACAAACCCAAAAAAACCAGAGTGAGTTCCAGGACAGCTGGAGCTACAGGGAGACCCTGTCTCAAAAAGACAAAAAAAAAAAAAAGAACAGGAAACAATGACTAAACACAGATATATGGAATTAGAAAGTGAAAATTTAACTACAGAACTCAGGAGAATCAGCTGAAAACCTATTACAGATAGTATAAATCCATTAAGGAAGCAGGATTTAAGAGTAATGTACAGAAACAAACAGCTTTCATGTGAACATAGTCAATTAGAAGAAAGAGTTGAGGAAAAAAAGGACCCCCCCCCCAAAAAAAACCCCAAGAAATAAAATTGTAAAGCCTATTACAAGGCGAGCTTTAAAAATACTCCTGAAGGAAGCCCAGCGTGGTGGTGCATGCCTTTAATCCCAGTACTTGGAAGGCAGAGGTAGTTGGATCTCTGTGAGTTTGAGGCCAGCCTGGTCTACAGAGCGAGCTCCAGGCCAGTTAGGACTAAAGGGAAACCCTGTCTCAAAAAAAAAAAAAACTTGTGAAGGATCAAGAGTAGAATGATAGAGGGGTTGAGCAGATGGCTCAGTGGAGGCCTGCAAGTGTGAGGACCAGGGTCTTCAGATTCCTAGAACCCATGTTAAAAAAAAGCCAGGCTGATGTGTCACCTGTCTGTAATCCTAGTACTCAGGAGGGGGCAGAGATTGGGATTCCCTAGAGCAAGCTAGATGACTGGAGTAGCTGGAATTGGTTAGTTCTGGGTTCAGTAGGAGACCTGCTATGCAAAGCTACTGAGGAAGATACCTAGTGCCAGCTTTGAGCTTCCATGTGCACACATGCACATGTACTGTCATGTACTACATGCTTATACACATGCAAGTAATCAAGAGCTTGGTGTCATGGTGCACGCCATTAATCACAACATTTGGGAGGCTGAGGCAGGTGGATTTCTGTGGGATCAAGGCTGGCCTGGGCTAGCAAGTTCCAGGTCAGCTGGGGTTAAGAGAGACTGTTGAGCAAAAAAAAAAGCAAAACAAGGACAAAAAACAAGCGAAAAAAGAGTGATCAAATGGAAAATATACGCAAAGTCCTCCAATACAAATTATTAAGTTCTTTGACTTATTTTTATATTTAATGCCTTTCAGTAGAAATATCTAGTCTTTTTTTTTTTTTTTAAATCTAAATAAGTGCAGGGCTCAGTGGTTAAGAACACTGACTGCTTGAAGAGAACCAGGGTTCAGTTCCTAGCTGGCAGCTTAGAACTATCCAGTTTCAGGGGGATCCAAGACCTTCTGACCTACATGGATATTGTACACATGGGTGCATTACATGCATAGAAAACACTCATACACATAAAAATAAATAAAATTTAAATAAGTCCAAATAGATTTTTTTTAAAAGGTTAGGAAAACCTTTAAAAAGATGAGTGTGCCACGTGTGGTGGCGCATGCCTTTAATCCCAGCGCTGAGGAGGCAGAGGCAGGTGGATCTTTGTGAGTTCAAGGCTAGCCTGATCTACAGAGCGAGTTCCAGGACAGCTGGAGCTGTGGGAGACCTTATCTTAAAAAGACAAAAAAAAAGGGGCAGGAGAGATGGCCTAGCGGTTAAGAGCGCCGACCGCTCTTACAGAGGACCCGGGTTCGATCCCCGGCACCCACATGGCGGCCGAGAACCGTCTGAAACTCCAATTCCAGGAGAACTCCAGTTCCAGGGGAATCCGAGACCCTCTTCTGACCTCCGCGGCATTGCACGACATGGATGCACAAACTTGCATGCAGACAGTACATTCATACACATACAGAAGTAAATAAAATTAATAAAAAAAAATTAAAAAAAAAAAAGACACACACAAAAAAAAGTGAGAAGAGACTAACCTTGCCAGGCACGCAGACTGCTAAGCCTGGGAAATCAAAGTACAGTTGGGTGTTGGGGTGGGTGCAGCTCAGTGGTAGAGAACTGGCCTACCGTGAATGAGACCCTATGTCTGACCCCTAGCACTGGAAAAAATGGTGCATACCCATAGTACACCCAGCTACTTGGANACCTACTGGATCCCATGCTGAAGGACAGAGGTGAAGACATGGCTCCAGTAGAAGGAATGGAGCCCGAGCCTGTACACATCAGCATCTCCCAGAGTCGATGGGTTGATGGGAGAGAGGGAGGTTTTGTCTCCTTGCATTTAAGTAGTTTTTATTGTGTCTAAGGATGTTTTATGGAAACAGAAATTGTACCTGATAAAATGTCAGCATTAATCCACTTGATGTGTTTAAGGGAAACATTTTCACAGCAGCTCAGCTCGGCAGCACACTGTGGATGGGTAAGAAACAGCAGAGGACGATTTCAAGATTAAAAAAAAAAAACACAAAAACCTAGGCATGGTGGCACACGCCTTTAATCCTAGCAATTGGGAGGCAGAGGCAGGTGAGTCTTTGTGAGTTCAAGGCCAGCCTGGTCTAAAGAGTGAGTTCCAGGAAAGCTGGGGCAACAGGGAGCCCCTGTCTTAAAAAAAAAAAAAAAAAAAAAAAAAGGATCAAATATTTCTATAGAAAAAATAAAGTATATGGCTCAGGAGGCAGAAGCAGGCAGATCTCTGTGAATTCAAGGACAGCCTGGTCTACATAGTGAGTTCCAGGATACCTGGGGCTAGAGGGAGACCCTGTCTCACAAAGACCAAAAATAAATAAATAAATAAATAAATAAATAAATAAATAAATAAATGTATTTGGAAAGCTAGAAAAGTAAGTTGGCAAATTCCTTTATACTTTTGGAGAGGGAAACAAGCTTTTTATATACACATGTAGGTTTTGGTGGTGTCCACCTCTTCTCACCCAGCATTGGAGATTTAGTCTAGAGCTTCTTGTGTACCAGGCAGACATTTTACCACTGAGCTATATGTATGTCCTGTCCTTGATAAATTGCCCAAGTTGACCATGAACTTCCTCTGTAGCTCAGACAGGCCTTGACAAACTTGTGACATTCCTTCCTCACGTGACCTCCTGAGTAGCTGGGACTGTGGGTCGGTACCACCAGGCCTGGCTGGGAAAATGACCCAGTCAGTAAAGAGCTGGACATGCAAACATAGAAACAGAGAATGCAGTAGCACATGCCTGGAATCAGTACTGGAGAAGCAGAAACAGGAGGGTTCCTGGAGCTTGTTGGTTAGTCAGTCTACTGGAACCAGACAGCTCCGGATCCAGTAAGAGACTCAAAATAAGGAGGCTGGTGGGCTAGAATGATGGATCAGTGGTTAAGAGCACTGATTGCTCTTGCAGAGAACCTGGGTTTGATTCCCAGCACCTACATGGTGGCTAACAACCATCCTTAACTCCAATTCCAGGGGATCCAATGCTCCAATGCTCTCTTCTGACCTCCGTGGGCATTGCATAACGGGTGCACCTACCTACATGCAAGCAGTATACTCATTCACATAAAATAAAAATAATATTTTATAAAAATAAGGAGACTGGGTATAGTGGCTCATGCCTTTAAGCCCCGTACTTGAGAGGCAGAGCCACACAGATCTCTATCAGTTTGGGGCTGGCCTGGTCTACATAGAGCGTTCCAGGCTAGTCAGGGATGCATAGTGAGATCCTATCTCAAAACAACAATAACCAAAAGTCGGGTGTGGTGGCGCACACCTTTAATCCTAGCACTTGGGAGGCAGAGGCAGGCAGATCTTTGTGAGTTCAGGGCCAGCCTGGTCTACAGAGTGAGTTCGAGGACAGCTGGGACTACGGGGAGACCCCGTCTCAAAAAGACCAAAAAAAACCCCAAAACAAAACCAATAACCTTAATAACAAAACAAAAATGGGAGGAAAGGGAGGAAGATAACCAGTGTTAACCTCTGGCCTCAACATGCACGTGTGCACAAATACAGATAATCATGAAGTACAGAACTAAATTCATAAATTCACCTGCATGAAATTAAAACATTTCTGTTAGCAAAACAAAATTACTATTTGCTAAGCTGGCTATGGTAGCACATGTCTTTAATCCCAGCACTCAGGAGGCAGAGGCAGGTGGATCTTTGAGTTCAAGGCCAGCCTGGTGTACATAGTGAGTTCCAGGCCAGCTGGGACTACAGAGAGACCATGTCTCAAAAAGACCAAAACCGCCGGGCATGGTGGTGCACACCTTTAATCCTAGCACTTGGGAGGCAGAGGTAGGTGGATCTCTGCAAGTTCAAGGCCTGCCTGGACTACATAGTGAGCTTCAGGCTAGCTGGGACTAAAGGGAGACCCTGTCTCGAAAAGACCAAAAAAAAAAAAAAAAAGATGTAAGTAGTAAATGAGCTTGGTGTGGTAGCACATGCAGAAGGACCCAGAGCTGAAGCCAGCCTGGGCTCTGAACTCAGGCCCAGTCACCCTGGCCCTCCCGCACAGGTCCATCCCACTCACCTGTGGAAACAGTAATACTCCTTATCAGAAGTTTAAAACACATTATGTTCTCTAAGTATTTTGCTTTCAGTATTTCCAGCTCACTTGTGGGTTGGTGGAATTGCTTTTTATTGACTAGTAAAAGTTACTGCCTATGCTTTTGACCTTAGGTTTACAAAATTAAATAAAAATCACTACTCAAAAACAAAACAAAATACATTATGTTAGGGAGGCTGTAGGAATGTGTGCCCATGTGCCCTTTAGAGAGAGTATGTCAGCACCAAGAGCCAGGTTTTGTGATTCAGACTAACAATTCTTCCACAGCATCTATTCCATGACCTTGCAGAGGCCTGGGGTTCAGTTTCCAGAATCTACATGCTAACAACCATCCTTTCCAGGGTATCCCGTGCTACCTTCTGGCTCCACAGGCATTGCACAACATAGGTACACATGTACTTGCAGGCAAAACATTTATACACATACAATAAAAATAAATTTTAAAAATTAAAAAATTTGATTTCTTCAGAGTCCTAAAGCCAGGAAGGAACAGAGGGTATTTCCACTCAGGACAGTGACTGCAGGGCTCCTGTTCTTCTGCATGGGCTGCCTTTCCTCCCTTGGATGTCTGTCTGTGCTGTGCTTCTTCATGCTTGCTTCTTGTTCCAGGTTTGTGGCCATTGCGGTCTGACCCTAGTCGGGAGACTGATGACACTTTGGTGCTCTCTTTTGTGGGCCAGACACGGTAAGGACCAGTCTGGTGCTGGTGTACATAGAGGGTGAAGGTTGCAAGGTGGGGTCCCAGGCTGACTAGGCCTTCCGTCGTGCTGCAGAGTTCTCATGCTAAATGGAGAAGAAGTGGAAGAGACGGAGCTAATGGGCTTTGTAGACGATCAGCAGACTTTCTTCTGCGGCAACGTGGCCCATCAGCAGCTTATCCAGGTAATGGATAATAGAGGAGGGAGTGACTGAGTGCAGGAGGGGATGATGCTGGATCTTAAACTAATCCTGATTGGTTGGTCGGTTGATTGGTTGATTGATTGATTGATTGATTGATTTAGTGAGGGTTGGGACATAGGAGGTGGATGGGGGTCACTATGTAGCCCTGACTGGTCTGGAACTGGATTTGTAGAGTTTGGGCTTGGGTTCATAGAGATCTGGCTGCCTCTGCTTCCTGAGTCTTGGGATTAAAGATGTGCACGCCACTGGACCCAGCAAACAGATCCATTTTTATGATATTAAAAATAATGTAGAGGGGCTGGAGAGATGCCTCAGAGGTTAAGAGCACTGGCCACTTTTGCAAAGGAACCCAGGTTTGATTCCCAGTACCTACATGGCAGGTAACGACTGCTGGTAACTCCACGTCCAGAGGAATCCAATGCACCCTTCTGACTTGGTGGGCATTGCAAGACACAGGTACATCTACCTACATGCAGCCAGTGCACTCAGACATGTAAAATATTTAAAATAAATGAATAGAAATTAAAAGAAATGTAGAAATGACATCACTTAATTATTACTCAGAGAAAACTTTTTTTTTTTTTTGTCTTTTTGAGACAGGGTCTCCCTGCAGCCCCAGCTGTCCTGGAACTCTCTATGTAGACCAGGCTGCCCGTGAACTCACAGAGATCCTCCTGCCTCTGCCTTGAGTGCTGGGATTAAAGGCCATGCCTAGCCAGAGAAAACTCTTTAACTCTGGAGTAGATCCTTTATTTTTCTCATCAGCATATTGATACCTATTCATATTTTCTTCTTTAGACTGGGATTTTAATATATATGAAATTTTAGATTCTTTATAAGTACTAATTTATATGATGTCTTCTGAAACACTGAATTTTTTCCCTCTCATTGTAACACTGACATACACATATTTGTAAAAATTGGGGAAATACTAAAAAAGCACAGTGAAGCTGGGTGTGGTGGTGCACACTTTTAGTCCTAGCACTTGGGAGGCAGAGGCAGGCAGATCTTTGTGAGTTCAAGGCCAGCCTGGTCTACAGAGTGAGTTCCAGGACAGCTGGGGGAGACTCTGTCTTGAAAAGACAAAAAAAAAAAAAAAAAAAAACCACAATGAACAGAAAAATAAAATTAGTTATACTGTTACCATCATGATTATGAGCATCTTTCCCATAGATGAATTTAGAAGCACTTGCTCGCTGCTGATCTTTACTTAGAATATATCTTCAGTAAGTCAGGTAGACTTTGGCCTTTTTTCCATGAGAGCCTGTTTCTGAGCACCTTCCAGCTCTCATTGATCTTTTCATGTTTGGGGTGACCTGATGGTCTTCTGGATTTTTGCACTCCCTTCTTTCTTCTTCCTAGGGATCAACATTTGAATGCTGTAGCATTAAACTGTCTTCACCCACTTGATATTCCTCTAGCCAGTTGGTGCTAATAGATTGGTAAAGTCCAGAGTGCCAATTCTGTAGGTGTGTGGGTCAAGTGGGCTGAGCCCAGATACTGAGTGCTTGGTTTGTAGTAACCGAGAACTGGTGTGTAGATGCACCAGCTCACTTCTCTGTCATGTAAAAGCTTCTATCCTTAGATAATAAACTCAGTCATGATGGTAAGATGAGTCAATAGATGACACTGTCATCCTACTTTTCATTTCAGCGGTGAAATATGTTTTTACAACAGTTAAAGGGAGTGTTCTGTAGCTCAGCGATAGTGTGTTCAGAATGCCTGAGGCCCTGAGTTCACTTCCGAGCACCAAAAACAAACATGCTACAGTACAGCTTCAAAGCCATTGCTAAGTAACACCCATTAAAGAGCATGGATATATTAGATATATGAATTGGGGGTTGAGAAAAAAATGGGAGTCTGATGGCCCCTAGGTCTGAAACCATTGATACATTTCAAAGAGATGCAAGTTTTCATTGTCCCAGCAAGCTTCAGATATGAAATACCTGCCCCTACCTGACCCATAGGTATGTATATACACCGCAGCTTTAGGCCAGTTTCCTTCAGTAAAAATGATGGTGATTGTAATTAATCATTGAAAGACTTTGGCAAAGAAAAATATATCCATTTGGCCTTCCAATACCCATGAGTCTTACATCCATGGATTCACCTAACTGTGGATTGAAGAAAAATCTGTACTAAGCATGTACACTTTGTTTTGTTGTTATTATTCCTTAAGGAATATGGCATTGTCTTAGATATTATGAAGTAATCTAGAGGGCTAGGGACATAGTTCAATAGTAGAGTACTTAAATGCCATAATGAGTAATCTAAAGATGATTTATAGTTACAAGCAGATAGGCATAGGTGTCCTCCAAATACTATACCATTTTATATGAGGGACTTGGGCATCTACAGATTTTGGTATCCTTGAGGGTCCTGGAACAAATTCTCCATGCCTACTAAGGGATGACTGACTGTAAATATAGTTATTAGGGTTCTAAATAGGGGGTAACATTGACCTCTTTGTACTTCTGGATAGATCTCTGCAGGTGCTTAGAGACATCTGTTCTTTCTCTAGATCACTTCAGCATCTGTGAGGTTGGTCTCTCAAGAGCCTAAAGCTTTGGTCAGCGAGTGGAAGGAACCTCAGGGCAAGAATATCAGCGTGGCCTCCTGTAACAGCAGCCAGGTGGTTGTCGCCGTGGGAAGGGCCCTCTACTACCTTCAAATTCATCCACAGGAACTCCGGCAGATCAGGTGAGTATGTTTGTGTGTCTGCTTAATTCCCTTCCCGTTTTCTGGGACTACTTTGGTTCTGTTATTCCTTCCTCTACCCTATTCCTCTTTGTTTAGCCACACAGAGATGGAACATGAAGTGGCTTGCTTGGACATCACCCCATTAGGGGACAGCAGTGGGCTGTCCCCACTTTGTGCCATTGGCCTCTGGACAGACATCTCAGCTCGTATCTTGAAGCTGCCATCTTTTGAACTGCTGCACAAGGAGATGCTGGGTGGAGGTATATGCCATTTGGGGGTCTTATAGTGGGATCCAAGTCAGGATGTGTGAAACAAGAATTTCATGTGTCTTTCCCACAGAGATCATTCCTCGTTCCATCTTGATGACCACATTTGAGAGTAGCCACTACCTCCTTTGTGCCTTGGGTGATGGAGCTCTTTTTTACTTTGGGCTCAACATTGAGACAGGTGAGAAAAACACTTGCATGAGGCCTGCTTCAAAAACATTGTCTTGAGTGCACTGAGTTCTTTGCCTCTGAATGGAATTATTGCTTTGAACCTTAAGCAGCCGAATGCTGTTTTCTTGCCTTCTAATGCCATTGTTTCTGCAGGCTTGCTGAGTGACCGTAAGAAGGTGACTTTGGGTACTCAGCCCACAGTGTTGAGGACTTTCCGTTCTCTTTCTACCACCAATGTCTTTGCTTGCTCTGACCGGCCCACTGTCATCTATAGCAGCAATCACAAACTGGTTTTCTCCAACGTTAACCTCAAGGAGGTGAACTACATGTGTCCCCTCAACTCAGATGGCTATCCTGACAGGTGAGTGTGTCCCCTCAACTCAGTTGGCTATCCTGACAGGTGAGTGTGTCCCCTCAACTCAGATGGCTATCCTGACAGATGAGCCTTTCTTCTTTCTCCATCAGGAGACACTCACTAAGGGTATCACGTTGCTGCTGTCAAACATTTCCTCCAAGTCTTTTATCACTTTGAAAGAGTAAAGTGCTGTGATGGGAAGTGTGGACAGGGCTTTCAAGTCTGTTCATGTTAGAAACATCTGGAAGCTTTTTAAGAACAAAATAGGTTTTTGCAGTGTTGGAAGTGTATGAGTGAGACTGGGTTGTCTCTGCTCTGAAAAAAGAGCAGGACAGATTTTTTTGAGCCCTCAGATTCTGAAATTGGGCTCTATAATCTATATTTTTCTTTCCTTGTATCTTTGTTTCTCTGCGGTGGGGAGGGTTCCTTTTGAGACAGAGTCTCCCTTTAGCCCCAGCTAGCCTGGAACTCACTTTGTAGACCAGGCTGGCCTTGAACTCACAGAGATCCACTTGCTTCTACTTCTGCCTCTGCCTCTGCCTCCGCCTCTGCCTCCTGAGTGCTGGGATTAAAAGGAGTGCACTACCATCCCTGGCCCTAGATTGTATATTTTTCAAGAATTTCTCAGGTGATTCAGATGATTAGTTAAGTTTTAGAACTTTAGTCTTTGGGATCTCTGTGTTCTCCCTTGAAGTGGAGTCTCAAAGCTGACAGAGAAAGAACCAGAGAGAGAGAGAGAGAGAGAGAGAGAGAGAGAGAGAGAGAGAGAGAGAGAGAGAGAACAGAGAGAGAACAGAGAGAACAGAGAGAACAGAGAGAACAGAGAGAACAGAGAGAATAGAGAGAATAGAGAGAATAGAGAGAATAGAGAGAACAAACAGACCGGGGAATGTTTGTTAGAAATGCTGTGCTCTGAGGGGTTGGGCCAGTCAGCCCCAGCTGCTTCTGTCTGAAATGCAGTATGAGAATCAGTCTCCTATCTGGAGATTCACTCTATCTTTTGATTCTCAACCTTGATTGCACATTAGCATTTAATGGAATCTGTTAAATATTTTAGCTTTGGCCTGCCTGACCAGTTAATATAAGTATCTTATGGGTAGGACCAGGCATCAGAATTAGGTCTCCTCAAGTAGTTTTTAGCATAGAGTCAGAGTTAGGACCCTGCTTTGCAGCAGGTTGTTATAAATTTAATTCTGCCTTGTTTTTCTTCCCTTGTGGAGTTGCCTGGGAAAATATTTTCCTTTCTTGTTTAAGTCACTCTAAACTCTGATCTTTTCCAGCCTTGCACTGGCCAACAATAGCACACTGACAATTGGTACCATTGACGAGATCCAGAAACTCCACATTCGTACAGTCCCCCTTTATGAATCTCCCAGGTACGTGCCAGGTCACAGGAGTGCAGAGGGAGCTGATAAGAGAATACCTCAGACTTTTTCTGAGTTTCTATACTTCTTTTTCAGGAAGATTTGCTACCAGGAAGTGTCCCAGTGCTTTGGGGTCCTCTCCAGCCGCATTGAAGTCCAAGATACCAGTGGAGGCACAACTGCTCTGCGGCCCAGTGCTAGCACCCAGGTGAGACAGTGGGCAAAGAAAGATAGCAGCAGGAATGGGCAAGCTTTCTGCAGAATCAGATAGGAAAAGCCTTTGGCTTTGTAGGTATATGGACTCAGTCCCAGCTTCCCGCCTTTGCCATTGTCGACTAAGTGCACTAGGCTGGGCTCCAGTACAACTTTACTTACAGAGACGGTCATGTAACCTTAGTGGTAGAACACTTGCGTGGAATGCACAGGGCAATGGGTTCCATGCTCAATACCACACCCACACAAAAACAAAATCCCTAAACTTTACAGCTGTTACATGATGGCTTTATAACCTGAGTAGTTCTTTCTTCAGTTTACGTTCTATGTACAGTGTGTGTAGCTGAGGAGAGAGTGGTCTAACAGGCAAGAGCATGGCAGCGAAGCCCAGTGGAACTGGTTTTGTGGGTTATTGCCAATCTCGTGAGTGACCTTAGTTGGGCAAAACTGACTTTCAGTTTTGTTGTCGGCAAAGTGAGGATTGTGATAAGATAACCTAGAAGCTGGGCGTGGTGGTGTGTGCTTTTAATCCTAGCAGTTGGGAGGCAGAGGCAGGCAGATCTCTGTGAGTTCAAGGCCAACCTGGTCTACATAGCATAGCGAGCTCCAGGCCAGCTGAGACTAAAGGGGGAGACTCTGTCTCAAAAAGACCAAAAAAAAGATAACCTAGAGAGGCACTTCATTAGCTCAGTGGAGCTGGGAGGTGATGAGTTCTTTCTTGGTTTTGTGCATCTGATGGACCACCTCCCTTAACCCGAACTACAAGGTCTTCACTCTGTTTGTATTTGAAGTGACTTCTTGTTGATGGTAGAGCATGTCCCTGTTTAGGTTGCTTGATTGACTTGCAGCATTGCTGTTTAATTATCTTTGGTGATTCTCAGATTTGGGGCCAGCATATCAGCTGCATATGAGACGTGGCTCCTAGCCGTCTGTTCCAGTGTCCCCCAAAGCACTCAGTTCCTTGGGCTCTGCTGCTCTGCTCCATCAGCCTTGTTCACACTCCCCTCCTTGTGCACCTCCAGCCCCTGTTCTGCTTTAAGAGGGATGGCATGCCTTTTCTCTGTTGGCAGGCCCTGTCCAGCAGCGTCAGCTCCAGCAAGCTGTTCTCTAGCAGTACTGCTCCTCATGAGACCTCCTTCGGAGAAGAGGTGGAGGTGCACAACCTCCTCATCATCGACCAGCACACCTTTGAAGGTGCAGAGGAGCTTCTCTGTCCTTTCACCTGTATTTCCCCTAAGTTGGGTTATTTCCGGGCTCAGAATATTCTAGAACCTGACAGATAGAGTAGTACACTCTCCTAAGATGAAAAGAAAGATTGGGGGGTGAGAGGGAAACACCACTGACACCTGTCAATTGCCATGAATCTGGAGTGTTCAGCATCCTCTCGATGGCATGGATGATGGGCAGTCAGAGGATGCAAGGCGAGCATCAAGTAGCTAATGTTGTTTTACTACCTAAGCCTCAGGCCTCACAACAGCACAGGATTGTGAGGGGGAAGGAAGCAAGGTTATCAACCAGCCACCCCTCTTCTCTCGTAGTGCTTCATGCCCACCAGTTCCTACAGAATGAGTATGCCCTCAGCCTGGTCTCCTGCAAGTTGGGCAAAGACCCCAATACCTACTTCATTGTGGGCACAGCCATGGTGTATCCTGAGGAGGCGGAGCCCAAGCAGGGTCGCATTGTGGTCTTCCAGTATTCAGATGGTGAGTGAGCAGTGTCTATGAGATCCTGGGACAGTGGGTAGCCTGTTATGATCTCAGACCCTAAGTGGAAGAACGTGCAGTGGGGACAGAATTGCTGGACTCGAATTGTTCCTAGTTCTTGGAACCCGTGCATTAGGTAGTGGTTTATATCTATATCTACCAACTGCATTCCTTGGTTTTCGAGTGAGGGGGTTAAGGAGCAAAAATTAGAGCTAGAGGCTCAACCAGAAGATTTTTTCTTTTCTTCTTTTTGAGAGAGGGTCTCCCTGTAGGCCCAGCTGTCCTGGAACTCACTATGTAGACCAGGTTGGCCTTGAACTCACAGAGATCTGCCTGCATTTGCCTCCCAAGTGCTGGGATTAAAGGTGTGCACCACCACACCCAGCTAGGAGATTCTTTTGACCAGGTAAAAGTGCAGATTATAAAAGAGACTAAAGAGTATCTTTCCCCCTCCCCCTAGGAAAGCTGCAGACTGTTGCTGAAAAGGAAGTAAAAGGGGCTGTGTACTCTATGGTGGAGTTTAACGGGAAGCTGCTTGCCAGCATCAATAGCACAGTGAGTTCCACACTGTGTTCTTCTACTTGGGTTGCATGCTTTTGTGAGTAGACCTTGTCTCCCTTTATGTTTGGGGCTGTGTGTGTATTAAGGATAACAGGTAATGAGGATAGAGAGTGGAGTTTTGTGCTGGGAACTGGGGAGCTGGGGTCGAACCAGGCTTTGGATTTGGTTATGTGAACTCCCATGTTCATTAGATCCTGACTGCTGTCAGGATTTTTTTTTTTTTTTTGGTCTTTTTGAGACAGGGTCTCCCTGTAGCCCCAGCTGTCCTGGAACTCACTCTGTAGACCAGGCTGGCCTTGAACTCACAAAGAACCACCTGCCTCTGCCTCCCAAGTGCTAGGATTAAAGGCTTGCACCATCATGCCCGGCTAGGATTTAAGCAAAGGGGTAAGGGCTGTGGCCCCTGAACTGAAGTGTACCTGTCAAAAGATTATTTCATCTAAACAAAGTGAACCAGCCTATATTATCCTGAGAATCACTAACATACTATTATATCATCAGAAAAAAATGTACAAACTAGTAGCAAAGATCAGAAGTTCCTTTTTTTTTAATTTTTTAAATTTATTTTTGCATGTGTATGAATGTACTGTCTGCATGTAGGTCTGTGCACCTGTGTCGTGCAATGCCGCGGAGGTCAGAAGAGGGTCTCGGATTCCCCTGGAACTGGTTGGAGTCAAAGACGGTTCTCAGCCGCCATGTGGGTGCTGGGGATCGAACCCAGGTCCTCTGCAAGAGCAGTTGGTGCTCTTAACCACTAGGCCATCTCTCCAGCCCCAGAAGTTCCTTTTTTATAAATATTAAAGTCACCTAAGGATCATACCCATGTTGCATGGAGATGTGAGAGTTTACTTAGGTGGCTCCTTCAAGGTGTGAGGGTTACGTAGGCTGCTGACAGGAACTTCAGCATGGGAGCACATCTGAAAGAGCAAGTGGGGTGAGTGGAGGGTGGGGCTTCCGGTTCTGGTGAGTAAGAGGGGAACGCCAGTTCACAGGCTTTGTGGGAGGCCGTGTTTAGGTAGAGTGACCTGCTGCTGGAGGTGTGCTAGCCACTGCAGGTCTCCTAAATGATAGGGCTCTTTGAATAAAATCTTGTGGAATTATGACTTACTCTAACATTCTGCCAAGGAGTCTGTAGATGTGAGGAGGCTGTGCTGAGGTGACCTGGGCCTTGAAAGGGCTGCCAGGGGGGGCCTGCCAACTCAGACAAGCTGAGTCCCTATTGGCTGTGCTCCTTCAGTCTTCTGCAGATGAGATTGAAATTAAAGAAGGCTTGCAGGGGCTGGAGAGATGGCCTAGCGGGTTAAGAGCGCCGACCACCCTTACAGAGGACCCGGGTTCGGTCCCCAGCACCCACATGGCGGCCGAGGACCGTCCGAAACTCCAATTCCAGGAGAACTCCAGTTCCAGGGGAATCCGACGCCCTCTTCTGACCTCCACGGAATTGCACGACACTGATGCACAGACCTGCATGCAGACAGTACATTCATACACATACAGAAATAAATAAAATTTAAAAAAAAAAAAGAAGGCTTGCAGTGGAGAAGAGAACCAGCAAAGTTTCTTTTATCTCCTGGAGTGGCCAGATTGGCCCTAGAATCCAGTTCTTCTGATTCCTTTAATTCTCACAAGTGTTTCTGTTGGATTTTTTCCCATTGTTTTCTTTACTCATTGGTTTCATATAAATAAGTTTTGCCAGGCGTGGTGGCACAAGCCTTTAATCCTAGCACTTGGGAGGCAGGCGGATCTTTGTGAGTTCAAGGCCAGCCTGGCCTACAGAGTGAGTTCCAGGTCAGCTGGGGCTACAGAGAGACCTGTCTCAAAAAGAAAAAAAAAAATTTAGGAATGTACAAGTATAGAGATTGAGAATGGCTCAGAAAAAAGCAGTTTGTTGGGAGATGATCTTTTTGTTTTTAGATCAGGAAATTGTGGCTGGATCTTTTCTTCCTAGAGATATTTCTGTAGCTCAGTGACCAAAACTCACTCATGAGGAGATTTATGGTATTTATACTTGATCTTTCTAACTTAGACTTTTTAAAAAATTTTATTTATTTTTGTATGTGTATGAATGTATTGCCTGCATGTAGGTTTGTGCACCCTGTCATGCAATGCCGCAGAGGTCAGAAGAGGGTCTCGGATTCCCCTGGAACTGGAGTTCTCCTGGAATTGGAGTTACAGACGGTTCTCAGCCGCCATGTGGGTGCTGGGGATTGAACCTGGGTCCTCTGTAAGAGCGGTCGGCGCTCTTAACCGCTAGGCCATCTCTCCAGCCCCAGACTTTTTTTTTTTTTTTTTTAATGTAAAAGAAAACTTAAAGCCAGTCATGGTGGCGGACTTGGGAGGCAGAGGCAGGCAGATCTCTGTGAGTTCAAGGCCAGCCTGGTCTACAGAGTGAGTTCCAGGCCTGCTGGAGCTATAGGGAGACCCTGTCTCAAAAAGACAAAAAAAAAAAAAAGAAAAGAAAAGAAAAGAAAACTTGGCATTCCTCGTTGTATATACTTTGTTGTCATATTTCCGCAGTATGTTATGTGTACTGAAGTGAGATGCTGACTCTGGCACCACTGTAGACCACTTCCCAGTGCCCCTTGCCCTTTAAGGAGCAGTACTGCAGAGGGACTGATGCTCCCAAAAGGCTCAGATACAACCTGCCTTTCTAGGTGCGGCTTTATGAGTGGACTACTGAGAAGGAGCTTCGCACTGAGTGTAATCACTACAACAACATCATGGCCCTCTACCTGAAGACCAAGGGAGACTTCATCCTGGTGGGCGACCTCATGCGCTCAGTACTGCTGCTGGCCTACAAGCCCATGGAAGGAAACTTTGAAGAGGTAGTGCATAGACCTCTTGCTACACCATAACTCTTGTCAGTGATGGATGGCAAAGGATAATTAAGCCCAGTGAGGATCCTTGCTGAGCCATAGTCTATGTCCATTAAGTGATTTAGAGACTTCCCACCCAGAACCTGAAATTTTTTTTTTTTTTTTTTTTTTTCAAGACAGGGTCTCCCTGTAGTCCCAGCTGTCATGGAACTCACTCTAGACCAGGCTGGCCTTGAACTCACAAAGATCCACCTGCCTCTGCCTCCCAAGTGACTGAAGAACTGTGACTGGGGTAGGCCTCCATCTGTGGGGCTAAGGATTTGGGGAGCTCAGGCATGACCCTTGGTGGGAGAATTTCCTTTGTAAAAATCACAGGCTTCCCAATGGGCTTCCCAGGATATCCAGCACATAGTGTCGGCCACATGTGGTCCTGTTTTGAGGCTTGTTGGGAAGTGGATTTGGGCAGTAATATGGTGCAATCTCATACTTTTCAGTGCTGCTACTACCGATGAGGAGCGGCAGCATCTGCAGGAAGTTGGTCTCTTCCACCTGGGTGAATTTGTCAATGTGTTCTGCCACGGTTCTCTGGTCATGCAAAATCTGGGCGAGACTTCCACCCCCACACAGGGCTCAGTGCTCTTTGGCACCGTCAATGGCATGATTGGTAAGGTCACCCCTGCAGGGCATTCTCCTACATAAGCCTCCTGCTTGAAAGCTCCATTTGGAGGGACAGGGGAAAGCAAATGGGCAGACCTAGAAGTTTCCAGAAGCTGCTGCAAGCTTGGCCCTGGCTTGCCTATGACCAGGTGCTTGGTGTAGGCTCTGGACTGCTCAGCAGCTCACTGCCCATTCCTCCTCAGGACTAGTGACCTCACTGTCAGAAAGCTGGTATAATCTCCTGTTGGACATGCAGAACCGACTCAATAAGGTCATCAAAAGTGTGGGCAAGATTGAACACTCCTTATATCCTTCCTTTGTAGATCCTCTCCCTGCTGGGAAGCATGTGAGAGAGCTGTGCTTGACGGAGCTGCTTCTGGAAGTGCTTTGCTATGTTCTTGCACAGAGCAGAGTTGTTTTTGTCTTTTTAACTTTATGCGTGCCTGCCCATGTACATAAGGAGGCCAGAGGTCAACCTTGGAGCTGTCTACTTTGTTTTTTGAGACAGAATTTCTCCCTGAGACCTAGGGGTCATTGATTAGGCTGGACTGGGTCATCAGGGTCTCAGAGGTCCTCTTGTGTCTGTTTCCCCAGCAGCACTGCGATTATAAGTCTGTGCCACCATTCCTGGTTTTGTGTGTGGGTGCTGGGGATCACATTCAGGTCCTTGTGTTTGCTCAGCAAACACCCCACTGAACTGTCTCTTCTTATGTTTGCTCAGCAAACACCTTGCTGAACTGTCTCTTTACCCTCTCTTTAAACCTTTGTGTGAGGAAAATTTCAGTCACCCCCAAGAGTAAAAGGGTTGGTAGAGTGAGTCTCCACATACTTACTTATCAAGCTGTGACAGTCCATCTTGGAGTGTACGGTTGAGGTCTGCTACAGGCCTGCCTCATAGAGAGCTCATGTACGGTATAGGAGCACGTGCTTTCAGATCAGAATAGGAGAGTGGGACTGGGGCTCAGTGGTCAAGATCCCTGGCTGCTTTTCCAGGGAACCTGGGTTTAGTTCCCAGCACCCACATGCCAGGTAACAACTTCCTGTTCTAAGGGATCTGAAGCCTTCTCTTGCAAACATACATACACATAAAAATAAAGTGTTTTTTTTGGGGGGTGGGGATTTTTTGAAACACAGTCTCCCTATAGCCCCAGATGGTCCTGAGTTCCCTATGTAGAACAGGCTGGCCTTAAACTTGGAGAGAACCACCTGCCTCTGCCTCCGCCTCTGCCTCCCAGGTGCTGGGATTAAAGGCATATACCACCATGCCTACCTACCTTCTAAGCATTTTTTTTTTTTTTTGTCTTTTTTGGACAGGGTCTCCCTATAGCCCCAGCCATCCTGGAACTCACTCTGTAGACCAGGCTGGGCTTAAACTCAGAAAGATCCACCTGCCTCTGCCTTCCAAGTGCTAGGATTAAAGGTATGCGCCACCACGCCCAGCCCTTATAAGCATTTTAAAGATCACCCTAATTAAGCCGGGCGTGGTGGCACACGCCTTTAATCCTAGCACTCAGGAGGCAGAGGCAGGCGGATCTTTGTGAGTTCAAGGACAGCTGGGGCAACGATGAACCTGTCTCGAAAAGACAAAAAAAAAAAAAAAAAAGATCACCCTAGTTAAGAACCATTGAATCAAGCAATATTTTGTACATTCTTTCAATTACAAAAATGTCCAAAAGGAATAGGAGTTTCAGTTGTTTCCTCTTCCTGATGGTGTCCCTCATGCTCAGAAGTGGGGATGATTAAGAGCACGGATGTTTGAGGATAAGCTGTGTTCTTCCTTAATTCACTTGTCCACTTGGAGATCCTTTCACACTGAGCGAAAGACAGAACCCGCCACAGGCTTCATCGATGGCGACCTGATTGAGAGTTTCCTGGATATCAGCCGTCCCAAGATGCAGGAGGTTGTGGCAAACCTACAGGTAAGCTGTGCAGTGTTTACTCTAGGCCATTCAAACTGGTGCCACAGAAGGGGCCTTCCAGGGAACTGGGATGCCAGCTCCTCTCCTGGTGTCCGTGTGGCCCTCACCCGGCAGGGGCATCTGAGGGCAAAGTGACTTGTTGGGTGCTTACTGGGTCTCAGGCAGTGTGTTGGGCACACTTGCTGTGTTAGGCCCTTCACTTCAGGGGACTTCTGTCAAGACCAGAAGGCAGGAGGTAGGATTAGGGTCCTCAGGGAGTTTGGGGCACGCTTGCTGGGAAGGTGCCTGGGGGGTGGTGTTCACCAGTGGAGCCCCACAGCCAGCGTGGCTGACCTGGGCCGCATTTCTGATGCACTCTCTTTGCTCTGGTGGTGACGGCCAGTGCGTGTTTCTCTGCCTGCTGTGGTGCAGCACCTTCTTGTCCCTCATGGCCCTCCTTGTCTCGTTGCAGTATGACGACGGCAGTGGCATGAAGCGAGAGGCTACTGCCGATGACCTCATCAAAGTTGTGGAGGAACTAACTCGGATCCATTAGCCAAGCAGCAGGGCTCCTTTCCCGGCCCTCCCCAGAGCCGCCCTCTCCCTCCCCTCCCTCACATTGTCTTCTTGGCCACGGGAGCTCTTCCTCAAGCCAGCAGCCCCCAAAGCCACAGCTCACCTGTGTGGAAACAGGGTTTTCTAGAACTAAATCCAGTTCACTAGAGACCTAGGAATGGGCTGAAGGTGGAATATTTTCTCCCTGGATTTTTACCAGTCTTACGTGATTCCAGCCATCACCTGGACCACCCCGCCTTTAGTGGCATTGCCAGTTGGCCTCCTTCTGGGAGGGGGCAGGGGCTTTTGCAGCTCTTCGGGTGAGCGTGTGTGTGTGTGTGTGTGTGTGTGTGTGTGTGTGTGTCACACTCATGCTTTGTTCTCTACTGTTTTCATGTAGGTTGTGCTGTGGGGAGCTTGAGGTGGGGAAGAGGGTCGGGAGGGTATAATCGTCTTGAAGTGAGAGCTTCCTTTTGCTTTCTTCTCCTGCCTCTGAGAACATCAGCCTAGAGGCTTCTCAGGCCATTGGCCTCACACGTGGAAACCTGGGACAGTGGATGATCCCCAAGCCACAGTCCTTTTGTCTCGGGGAGCTCCCTTCTTCACAGAGAAGGAGGTTGGGGGCTGTGAATTGGTTGTTAGCTTCTGAATTTTACCAAATAAAGTAGAATTAAGAAGAAAGATGAATTTGTTGTGTTTTCTCCCCTCTGCCCAGCTCTGCAGCACTGCAGGTGTGCTCTGTCCGTCTGCTCTGACCTAAGGGCTGTGCCCGCAGTGTAGCAGCTGCTGTCTTCCCTTGTCTTGCTTCCAGGATAGAATCTCTACCCTTCCTTTCTCTGTCACTGGTTTGGGTAGACTTCTAAGGACGATGGTGTCAAGTTCTTCAAGTGCAGCAGTTCTTTTGGTGGCCTCTGCCATTAACCTCCCAGACCAGAGGCCACCTGGGCTGCCTTTCCTGTCACTGAATGACCAGCTGTGTTGCATATACAGTGCACCGGCAGCCCCAGGTACTTACTGCTCCTTGGTCACCAAGGGACCCCCTCCTGCACTTCCCTGCTAACTGCTATTGTATTTTACTCTTCTGGTGTAATGAAGTGAGCCTGCAGTGCTTTGGGGTATGAAAGTACAGGAATAGGGAACCTATTTGAGAGTCATCTTAGTCCAGTGACTATGACTTGAGCCCATACTTCTGCCTGTGAAAATAAAGGCTGCTCACTGTCCCACTAGTGGAGCAGGCTTGGGCCTGGGTGTATCTGCTGGCTCTTTTAAGACTATGCTTTCTTAGTGTCAGGAAAATTGTGGTTTCAAGTTAAACTATGGTATGGAGAGATTGTAGCTTAAAAAAAAAAAAAAGGTAAGGAAGTGTCCTGACTTTGGGGAGACATCCTAGTAAGCTTCCTTCTCTGGAGACATTGCTCGTTTTTTTTGTTTGTTTTGTTTTGTTTTGTTTTGTTTTTGGTCTTTTTGAGACAGGGTCTCCCTGTAGTCCCAGCTGTCCTGGAACTCGCTGTGTAGACCAGGGCGGCCTTGAACTCGCAGAGACCTGCCTGCCTCGGCCATTGCTTGTGTCTTATTTCCTGCACCCATGCCCCATTACTCCTGGAATTTCTGAGAGTGGAGGTCTTTGGAGAAGGAATAATCTGCATGTCAAAAGTTCTAGGTTGCACTTGAAGTGCCTGTGATATGAGTTTACTTAAAGTGTATGGGCTAAGATTTATTTTCATTTTAAATGACATGTTTGTGTATGTTAGCATGTTGATGTGAATGCAGGTGCTACAGACAGGTGTTAGGTCCCCCCCTCTGTGGGGTTACAGATGGTTGTCAGCTGCTTAATGTGGCTGCTGGTGGCTGAACTTGTCCTCTGCAAGAGTGGTGTTATTAACTACTTTTTTTTTTTTTTTTGGTCTTTTCGAGACAGGGGCTCCCTGTAGCCCCAGCTGTCCTGGAACTCACTCTGTAGACCAGGCTGGCCTTGAACAAACTACTAAGCCATCTCTCCAGCCCAGATTTGAATTCTTATTTCTTTTAATATTTTTATTTATTATTTTATGTGTATGAGTTTATTGCCTGTGTGTAGGTACATGTGTAGAGTCGTGCAGTGTCCTTGGAGGTCAGAAGAGGGCGTCAGGTTCCCCTAGAACTGGAGTTAAGGACAGTTGTTAGCTCCTATGTAGGTGCTGGGAATCGAACCTGGGTTCTCTGCAGGAGCAGCCAGTGCTTTTGACTCCTGAGTCATCTCTCCAGCCCCAAATTTGAATTCTTAAATCTTTTAATTGAATTTTTGTGATTTCTGCACACTATAATTTGATGGTATTTAGATCTGTGCCCCACCTGTACCTTCCTTACTGCTCCCAGCCAACTTAATGTACTCTATTCCACATACCCACATATAAAATAAACCGATATAGTCTGAGTTGTGTCCCCAAATGTCCTTTAGTGTGGGTCCACCCACTGAAGCCTGGCTAAGCGAGAGGTCCCATCCTTGAGTCTCCCTCTTTCCCTCCTATTAGCCGTCAGTTGCCAAAAGTGCCTTGGCTTGGGGTTTCTTGGCCACTTCCCCACATCTGCTGGATTTCATTTGGTTTGAGCTCACACAGGGTTTGCACATGCTGTCGCGGCCTCTGGCTCTTATAATTTTCCACCCTCTCTCCTGTAATGAACTCTGGAACTTGGGAAGCAGGAGTTTGATATAGGAGTCCTATTTAGGACTCTGCCCTCTTGTTCTGGGCACGTTGGCCAGTGTGGGTTTCTGTGTTAATTGCCATCTGCTGCGTAAGGAAGCTTTAGTGAGCGTTACGAGAAGCATTAATCATGTCCACACTGGTGTGCTAGGAATTAGAATTCTTTTTAAAAATGTTATTTGTATGTGTGAGTATATTCCCTGCATGTGTGTAAGTGCACCCATGTCGTGCAGTACCCACAGAGTTGGAAGAGGTGATACATTCCCCTGGAACTAGAGTTACTGGATAGAGGTTGGCCGCTAGAGGTCCTGGAAATCAAACTCCGGTCCTCTACAAGAGCAGCCTGTATTAGTGCTGAGCCATCTCTCCAGCCCCCAGGTATTTTAATTCTTTTTTTTTTTTCTTTTTCTTTTTTTTTTTTTTTTTTTTTTGGTCTCCCCGTAGACACTGGCTGGCCTGGAACTCACTCAGGACCAGGCTGGCCTTGAACTTCCGCCTGCCTCTGCCTCCCAAGTGCTAGGATTAAAGGCATGCGCCACCACGCCCAGTAAATTTGAATTCTTTTTTTTTTTTTTTAAATTTTATTTATTCTTTATGTGTATGAATGTCTTGCATGCAGGTCTGTGCACCCGTGTCTTGCAATGCCGCGGAGGTCAGAAGAGGGCATCGGATTCCTCTGGAACTGGAGTTAAAGACAGCTCTCAACCGCCATGTGGGTTCTGGGGATCGAACCCGGGTCCTCTGTAAGAGCAGTTGGTGCTCTTAATGGCTAGGCCATCTCTCCAGCCCCCCCCCCTTTTTTTATGTGTATGAATGTACTGTCTGCATGTAGGTTTGTGTACCCATGTCATGCAATGCCCCGGAGGTCAGAAGATGGTGTTGGATTCCCCTGGAACTGGAGTTCTTCTGGAATTGGAGTTACAGACGGTTCTCAGCTGCCATGTGGGTGCTGAGGATCGAACCCGAGTCCTCTGCAAGAGCAGTCAGTGCTCTTAACCACTAGGCCATCTCTCCAGCCCTGTAAACCTGAAATCTTAAAATCATGGTTTCAGTTCGAAAATGTCCTGCCCCCATGCCAGAGACCAGCTTTAATGAGGCAGGCAAATAATGGGCTCCAGATTGGGATTATCTTTTTTTTTTTTTTAATTTTATTTATTTTTGTATGTGTGTGAATGTACTGTTTGCATGTAGGTTTGTGCACCCGTGTCGTGCAATGCCGCGGAGGTCAGAAGAGGGTCTTGGTTTCCCCTGGAACTGGAGTTCTCCTGGAATTGGAGTTACAGACGGTTCTTAGTCACCGTGTGGGTGCTGGGGATTGAACCTGGGTCCTCTGCAAGAGCAGTCGGCGCTCTTAACTGCTAGGCCATCTCTCCAGCCCTGGGTTTGTTTGTTTTTAAAGATGATTTGAGACAGGGATTTATACTATAGCCAGGGTTGGTCTTCAAATAAAGGCATAAAACACCATATTCCCTCTGCTGGGTGTGTATTTGGCTTTTTTGAGACAGGGTCTTGCTTCGTACCTACTCTAGGTGGCCTTGAATTTATGATCCCCCTACCTCTGCTGGGAGTGATAGAATCCTAGGTGTGTGCCACCACACCTCGGTATTCTAGGGCTCCTCAGTGGCCTGACCTGTCATTGCCGAGACACACTTCCTTGAGTTAACTATTATAGATATTCCCACTCTTCCTGGGAGAGGTCAGTCTTGGATTTGGAGTCCTTGGAGTGTTTGGTGTTTGTTTTCTACAATCATCCTGCTTGGGTTCTGACACATTTGGCTGGGATTTTTATCATTTCTTCCTCACGCAGAGCCAAGCTCATTTGCTAAGGCTCCAGTATCTACTTCCTTTAATATGGTTGCTGTGCCTTATGAGGATACCTACACAAATGCTGAAAGCGCAGAGTTGCAAGAAAGAAAGAAGTGCTAAATACAGAATTGCTTGATTTGGGGTGAGGAGGAGTGCGGGGACTGACCAGGACTTTCAGCATGGCACAGAGTGGCTCTGCCACTGAGCTACACCTGTGGTCTAACTCTTGGGTTTCTTTTGGTTTGGGTGTGTTCAGTTGGTTGAACTCTTGAAACCCTCTGGAAGCTGGGGCTCTGCCTTCACACTTCCAGATCCCCTCTTAAAGGCCGTTAATCACCTCCAGGGTGAAAGGCCATCTTCAGAGCACTGCTCTGGTCAGCCGTGTAGACCCTTTCATGCAGGCACTGATGAGCTAGCCCCAATCCAGGCCTCCGGACATAGGGTCCCTGTCAGGCAGTACTAGAAACAGGGACTCAACACACAGTCATTTGGAAGGGTCTCGAGCTAGAGGCCCACATGACATCCTGCAGCCAACCACTTGGATTCTCTGCTCTCAGTGGAGGTCTCTTGTTACTGAGAAACCACAAGCCCCTGAAGTGGGGAGGAAGCACTGAGGACCATCAGGTCAGGGATGCCCTCAACCTGCTCCTTGACGATGATGAACATTTATTTGCTGGCTGAAAGCATGAAGTTGAAGCCTGGATCCAAACAAGGCAAGGAAAACACAGGGCAAAATGATACCTGTAAGGGTATGGAAAGCTCAGAAAAGTGCATAGCGACTCCTCAGTTGGAATTACCTACCTCTGTATCCAGAGCCCTGTGCTGACATGAGGATTTTCTTAGGGACAAAGCTGCATTTTGCTATTCTACCTGCCATTGAGGGCTGTGAAGCAGACCTTGCCAGGGAATGAATTCTACTGCATGGAGGAGGGTGCAGGCCACCTGAAATAGAGCCAAGGATGGAGGCAGCAGAGGTGTGTTGGCGGTGAGCCAGAGATGGCATTAGCCTTGAGGGCTGTACAAAGAACTCCTGTGTGACCCATCACTGTATTAGAGCCAGCCAGCTTCCCAGGCCGGGCTGGGAAGGAGGGGCACCCAGTGGGGCTGCAGAGGCAGTGGGAAAGAAATGTGCATCTGAAGGTTCCTATGACTCCCAAGCATGCACACAAATGGAAGTCACAGTCATCCTGGGCAACCTGCTTGCTGTGAACTTAACTAGATTACAGGATAGGCCAAAACCACATGAGATCTAGACCCAAGTGTGCAGGTCAGTAAACATCAGCCATGGGGCTGCAGAGATGGGTCAGCAGTAAAGAGCACTGACTGCTCTTGCAGAGGACCTGAGTTCTGTTCCCAGTACCTACATGAGCTAACTGTAACTCCGCTTCCAGGGATCTGAAGCCATCCTCCTCAGGAATTACACAAGATAGGTGCACTTAATGTACATGCAGGCAATACTCTCCTAAAATAAATATAAAAAAGATACTGAAAAGATCAGCCACATGGGTGCAGATAGGCAGATGACAGCAACTTATGTTTTAAACCATCACCACAACTTACTACTTTTCTCATTATGACCATACCTGACGACAGCTCAAGGAAGTGTTTTCTTTTGCTCAAAATTAGAATCCATTATGGCAGGAAAAGGATAGGGCTGGAAGCCTGGGGCAACTGGTCACATTGCATCTACAGTCAGGAAACACACATGCTTGTGCTCAGCTCATGGTCTTCAGCCCAGGACTCGAGCCTATGTGATACCCACATTCACACCTGCCACTCAGTTAAGCCATTCTGGAAACTAGCCAGGTGGAGTGGCACATGCCTTTAATCCAAGCACTGAGAGGCCAGCCTGGGCTACATAAACCTGCCTCAAAAACAAAAAGGGGGCTGGAGAGATGGCTCAGCAGTTATTAAGAGCACTGGCTGTTCTTGCAGAAGACCAGGATTTGAATCCCAATACCCACATGGTGTGCTAACCAAAAACTGTCTAACTCCAGTTAGGATCCAACAACTAATTTTGTCCTCTTAGGGCACTGCACAACACAAGCACACTTGTATACATGCAAGCATAATACTCATATACATAATATAAAAATCAAAACAAAACAAAACAAATCCCCAAACACCAAAAAGGCCCATTGCAGAAACTGCCTCAGACACACCCCAAGGCTTGTTTCCTTGGTGATTCTAAATCCAGTCAACAATAAAGATGAACCGCCACCCCTCAACAAACTCTTTAAGCTCCCCTCCCCCCTTACTGAAAGTTCAGTGTCCACAAACTAACAAGCATCAGACACCCAAGTTGATATTTAGATGAGAAGGCAGCTAGGGGCCAGGTCCCAGTTAGCATTCATTTGTGGTCGCCGATGGCAAGGATCTCTGGGACAGGCTGACTAGAACGAAAAGGACTTGGGATTGTTTGGGATGTGAAGACATTTTTCAGACAAATGCAATTATTTTAAAAATTTCTACCTTTACGAGTGTTTTGCTTGCATGTAAGCGCACCTGTGCATGCAATGGCTTCTGAGGAGAGAAGAGGGTGTCCGCTCCCGTGGAACTGGAGTTACAGATCGTTTAGCCACCATGTGGATGCTGTGAACTGAATCCGGGTCCTCTACCAGAGCAGCGAGTGCTCTTAACCCCAAATGTAATTATTTTTATAAAGCAGCGTGAGGTGTTTAAACCCTACCACCTACCCGCCTAAAACCGCTTCCCAGCCTGGGCCAGCAGCAAAGGGACCTAAACGGAGCCTTTTACTTAGCGTCTGCCTCCCCCTGCCAACTGCCCACTGCTTCCTTTACCTCCCAGGTGAGCCAGAAGCTGCCCATCCGGTCGCTGGACTCCTAGATGGCCCGAGTTCAAAACAGGCTCGTGCACTCTGGCCAGGGGGCAGAATAACCCACCGATAGTGCGCCCAGCCCTGCTTGTAGCCTGGAGAGGGCGGAAAAGAGTGTCAGGGTTTGAACGAGTGTCACCTGAGAAAACCAGCCATGTCAGGCTCCAAAGACGGAGGCAATCCTAGGGGCGCGCAGCATCTGGCGCAAAAGCCTCATCCCCCCCCCGCCCCCCGAAGTTTCTGTCCAACCCAGGTTTCAGTGTGATGCCCTCAGCTATTCTGCCGAAGGCGCGACTCCCAAACCCAGGCTTCGGGGTGTAGGCCGAGGGTGAAACTCCGCCCTCGGGGTCTCTGATCTTTGCTCCCGCCCCGGGCTCCACGCCTCCCGGAGCTGCACCGGCGAGCGGCGCTCCTTTTGTGTGTTTCTCTCCTAGGTGCGTGGGACCCCCACCCGGTCGTTCTCCGCCGGCCCTGGCCTTGCGCTCTGCGTCCTCAGCCCCTGCCGGTTGGGGTGGTCGGATCGCTGCTCGGCTCCGCCGCGCCAGGAGGAGGGGCGAGGGCGGGCAGCCCCCTCCAGCGCGCGGCGCCCGAGCCAGGCGCAGCCAGGGGACCCGCCGCAGGGCATCATGTGGGCTGGACTGTTCCTCCGCGCCGCCTGCGTCGCGATCTTGCTGCTCGGAGCTGCGGCCCGAGGCTACACCGGGCGGAAGGCGCCCGGGCACTATGCGGCAGAGAGGTGAGAGCCCGCGCCCCTCGGCTGGCCGGCCCGCCGGGGAGCGCCACCGCGTGGAGCCGGGAGGCCCCGGCGGAGCGCAGCGGCGGGACCGGGCATCCTCGGCGGCGTCGGCGGGCGGGTGCAGCCCTGGGGTCCGGACAAAGAGACGGCAACTCCGGCCTCTGGATGAGTGCCAGTGGGTGGCCCCGGCTGGGGGCTACTCTGCCTGGGACCTAGGGGAGTCGGAAACCCCTGCTCTGGGCGAGCGCGAGTGCGCCGCGGGGCGCAGACCGCTGGCTGGGGGTCCCCTGCACGTGCCATCTGGTCGCGACTGCCTGGCTTTCTGCCCTGGCAGTTCCGAGCCTGCCCTGCTGCGCCCGTCGCCTTGGGGTTGTGGGCTTATTCTTTGCTCCTTGTTCTGCACAACCTGTGGACCTTAAAGCCACCGGCGGCTCTACGTTATGCTTTGGTTTCCGCTCCAGCGTTCAGGCGCGGGCCGAGCGGCTGGAGGCGTGTCTTTCCAGATCCTGTCGCCCTTCCCAAGTGTGTCCCCAGCCCTCCGCCACTGAGGGGTGGTGATCGTGTGTGTGCGTGGTACTACCCGAAGCGAGAGAACACGTTGTCAGCTGGTGGCCTGGCCCGCGGCCACATTCTCCCAGGGGCGCGCGCGGGGAGCAGTCCTGAAGGGCCAAGCACGTGGGCTCCGCAGCCCCCTGTCCCTGTGCAGACAGAGCGGCCCAGCGTGGGCTCTGTCTGGCTCCTGTCACCTGTCTGCCTGTCACCGCCGGCCCTGGGAAGTTCTTTGGGGCCCTCCGGTGAGCACGATCCCCTGCCTACTTGAGTGTAGGACTCCACCAGCTTCCCAGGCACTCTGCCATCCGCCACATTGATGGGACCGACTGTCCCTTCAGCGTCACCTCTGGCTGAACTGTGTACCGCTGTGTGAGGAATCCAGAGGCCAGGCCGTCCTCCTCTCATCACTCCAACCTGTGACATTACTGTCAGCTTGGTCTGTCCCCTCTAGTTTGGACTTCTGAGGGGAAGGGCTCTGGGCCCCAGGGACGGTTTCCAGCGGACTTGTATACTACCATGGTTCGCCGGGTCTCCCAGTTTGACACAGATTATTCTCTTGGGCCAAATATGTCTTGTTTCCTGTCCCCTGGGTCTGGTGTACCGACAGGCACAGAAAGGGTGCTGTGTAAGGTGTCTGGCCGGCAGAAGGACATTCCCATTAGCTCTGAACATGTGGGAAGGATTATCTGGCACCTATTGTATTGACTGGATTCCTGGCAGTCTGTGGTTAGTTCATAGTCAGCCCAATGAACTAGAATCACCTGGGAAGAGAGTTGCGGTGAGGGATTTTCCAGAGCAGGTTGGCCTGAGGGCATTTTTTTTCTTAATTGGGTTGAGATGGACCACCCAGCCCACTGAAGGCTATTAATACCATTCCCTGTGTGTGGGTTCTGGGCTGTATAAGAGAAAACGAGTTGAGTACTAAGCATGCATTTCTTTCTTTCTGCTCTCGACTGTGGATGTGACGTGACTAGCTCTTTTCAAGTTTCCGCCACCTTGACTTCCCTGCTGTGATGGCCCGAAATCTAGAACCGTGAGCTAAAACAAATGCTTTCTGCTCCCTTAAATTCCCCTTTGTCAGGATACTTTATCACAGCCACAGAAATGAACCTAGCACACCCTGCGCCCGGCCCATGGCAAAGCAGCTCCAGGGCCCCAGCTGTCCGCTGTCCCCTGCCCTGTGCTGCTCCTTCTGGAGCACTCCCTCTCCTTCCTCTTCCTACCACGGTCTGCTCTTCTCTTGCTCTCCCCTTCCGGGAACCCTCCATGGCCCCTCTCAGATGACTGCTGGCTCTGTTCCCATCACCTGCCTCCAGTTTGTCCTTCGAAGGTGAAGGTGGTGGCAAATTGAGGACAGTCTGCCCTTTTTGAGCAGTGACTCCAGGTCACTGTCAGCTCCAGAGGGTGTTTCTGGTTTGGCAAGTCCTGGGCCCCGGCTTGGGTGTTGTGGTTACCCCAGGGGATGTCTCTCCTCCCCTCCTCTGTTGGCTTTCCTTTCCAGCCTTTTCCTCAGCAGCCATTGATGGAACACTTATTAGGTGCTAGGCATCACTTTGGATGTTGGGGTGAACAGATGACACTCTTGTCCTCAGGGAGATAAAGGATGCCCAGAAAATAAATCAATCATGAAATGAATAAGCAATTTAATGTCCAAGGAAGTACTAAGGCAGGATAAGGGCAGGCAAGAAAGGCCTCTGCGGGGAGGAGATACAAGCAGAGACCTGGAGACAGATGGGACTTTGTGACTTGAACATTCTATTTTATTTTAATTTTTTGAACATTTTATTTTTTATTTTATATTTTTTTTATTTTTTTTTTTATTTTTTATGTGTATGAGTGTACTGTCTGCATGTAGGTTTGTGCACCCGTGCCGTGCAATGCCACGGAGTTCAAAAGAGGGTGTTGGATTCCCCTGGAACTGGAGTTCTCCTGGAATTGGAGTTACCGACGGTTCTCAGCCACCATGTGGGTGCTGGGGATCGAACCAAGGTCCTCTGCAAGAGTGGTCGGCGCTCTTAACCGCTAGGCTATCTCTCCAGCCTGATGTCATCTTTCTTTTTTTTTTTTTTTTTTTTTTTTTTTTTCTGGACAGGGTTTCCTTGTAGCCCCAGCTGGCCTGGAACTTGCTATGTAGACCTTGAAGTCAGAGATCCACCTGCTTCTGTGTCCTGAGTGCTGGGATGAAAAATGTATGCCGCCATGGCCAAATTTATTTTTGCTTTTCAGTGTTTTGAGACAGGGTCTCACCCCATCAAACTTATGGCCTCAAATATTATGGCCTTCTGCCTTAGCTGCAATGTCCAGCTTTGCATTAAAGTTTTGAAGAAATTATGTATATACATGTACACCACCTGCATGCAGGAGCCTGTAGAAGTCAGAACATGTCAGATCCCCTGGAGCTGGAGTTATGAGACACCATGTGGGTGCTGGGAACAGAACTCAGGTCCTCTGAAGAACAGCCAGTGCTCAACTACTGAGCCATCTCACTAGTCCCTGCATTCTATTTCTTTTTTTTTCTTTTTTTTTTTTTTTTTT
>VZQC01014891.1:3509542-3539718 GCA_009823505.1 Rhizomys pruinosus
AAAAAAAAAAAAAAAAAAAAAAAAAAAAAAAAAAGAGGGTCTTGTTATGTATCCCAGGCTTGCCTCAAACTTGTGATATCTTCCTGCCTCAGCCACCTGAGTTCTGAGATGGCAGGTGTATAGGAAGACCTTCCTATGTAGGCCGTGATGAGCGCAGAGGTCCTGAGGAAGCCACCCGACCTCTTCATTCAGTACAGCATCTCCCCAGCTCTGAGGCCTCTCTCTCCTGGCTGTTTTTTGGTCTACGTTATGGCTTGTATCTGTTCTTGCATGCTGTTGCCTAGTTCTGTACCCAAGAGAGATTCCTGGCGGTCATTTTCATTTTCAGAGGTTCCCATTTTTCTTCCCTGGAGATTCTGAGAGCTCTGCTGGTTAACTTATAGACTGGCTAATGGGTTATGGGTCAACTAACTTATAGACTGGCTAATGGGTTATGGTCGACTAACTTATAGACTGGCTAATGGGTTATGGGTCAACTAACTTATGGACCAGCCTCTCTCCTCATAAAGAATGTGGAAAGTGCTCTCTTAAAATTTTTTGTATTAATTAGTTTATTATTTTTATTTTATGTGTATGAGTATATTGCCTGCATATGGGTGAGTGCACCTATATTGTGTAATGCCCACAGAGGTCAGAAGAGGCTGTCAGACCCTCTGGAATTGGAGTAACAATGGTTGTTAGTTAACATGTGTGTTCTGGGAAGCCAACCTGGGTCCTCTGCAAGAGCAGAAATGCTCTTAACTGCTGACCCATCTCTCTAGCCCTTAATTTTTTTTTTTGGTTTACCTATTTTTTTTTTCACATAAATTTATTTATATTTTTTTAACAAATCTAGACCTGTGTTCCCGTCCATCCCCCCACCCCACAAGAGCTCATGCATTCTGCCAAACATGCTTTTCATCTCTTTCTCAGTCTTTCTCAATATTCTCCTTGAGGAAGTTGACTGTTTTGAGCAGAAGTTCACTGTTTCAGTCAGTTCTTTGATGCAGTCCTTTCTGTTGTTGTTTCCAATATGCGTTACGCCCAACTGCTTTGGACAAAAGCTCAGGGGGCCCTACACGAGAAATACTTACAACTAGGTAATTGGCACTAGCATCCACAGATGAGGGATACCATTCGTCGTTTGTTTTTCTGGGACTGTCTTACTTCACTCAGCATGATGTCCTCTAGCTCCAGCCATTTTCCTGCAAAGCTCGTGATGTCGTCTTTCTTTACTGCTGCATAGAACTCCATTGTGTAGATGTACCACATTTTCTCTATCCACTCGTCAGTTGAGGGGCATTTAGTTTGGTTCCAGCTCCTTGCTATTGTGAAGAGAGCTGCAATAAACATGGCCGTGCATGTATCTCTGTGGTGGGGTGAGTCTTGAGGGTACATGCCCAGGAGTGGTATGGCTGGGTCGGGTGGCAAGTTCATTCCAAGTCTTCCAAGGGTTCTCCACACTGCTTTCCATAGTGGCTGTATGAGTTTATATTCCCACCAGCAGTGGATGAGTGTTCCCCTTTCCCCACAACCTCTCCAGCACTTGGTATCATTTGTTTTCTTGATCCTAGCCAGTCTTATTGGAGTAAGATGATATCTTAAAGTGGTTTTGACTTGCATTACCTATTTTTATTATATGTCTATGATTTTTTCATCTTGGTCTTTTTGAGACAGGGTCTTCTTATAGTCCAAGATGGCCTAGAACTCACTCTGTAGCCCCAGGTGGCCTGGAACTCACAGAGATCCCCCTGCCTCTGCCTCTCCACTATTGGGGCTAAAGGCGTGTACCACCACACCCAGTGTGTATGATTGTTTTGGCTGCATGCATGTAAGTGTATCATATGCATGGAAGCCAGAAGACAGCATTGGAGTCCTTGGAGCTGGAGTACTGTTGGTTGTTACTACCACATGAGTGATAGGGATCAAACCCAACACAGGTCCTCCACAAGAGCAGCCAGTGCTTTTAATTGCTGAGCCATCTCTCCAGCCCAAGCACTCTCTTTTCTTGCAGACGCCGGCTGGGCCCCCATGTCTGCGTCTCAGGCTTCGGGAATGGCTGCTGCCCTGGCTGGGCCCCCTCCATGGGCAGTGGGCACTGCACCCTGCGTAAGTACCCATCCCTTTGAGCTGAGCCTTGCCATTGCATTCCCAGTGTCCAGTCCCTGGGCTGTAGGGCCGCTGTGTGGCTGGGGGGTGTCTCGGTCCCCGTCCCTCACCTGTGTCTTTCCTCTCAGCCCTCTGCTCCTTTGGCTGTGGGAGTGGCATCTGCATCGCTCCAAACGTCTGCTCCTGCCAGGGCGGAGAGCGAGGGGCCACCTGCCCAGGTGAGTGGGATGGGCAGTGGCCGATGGGGCCACCAAAGTAACATGGAGATTATGTACCTGGCATCGGGTACTTGAGATAGGTTGTAGCTTGGCATCTTCAAACCACCATTAGGCAAGCGTTTTCATACTCATCTTAATAATGAGGAATCGGAGACACAGCATTTTGTCCTGTGCTGGTCACATGATGTATTAGCTACATTCCCTGTTGCTGTAACAAAATGCCCAACAACTGCTCATTTTGTCTCAGGTCAGGAAATAGAAGTAGTTAATGCTGGCGCCAGCCTCCTTTCTCTTTTATTCAGTCCAGTCCCCGGCCCGTGAAATGCACCATCCACAGTTTACAGCGGGCTTCCCCATCTCAATTAACTTAAACTAGAAACTCCTTCATAGACATGGCCAGAGGTTGTCTTCTACATGATTCTAGAGCCCTTCAAAGTGACAATAATAACTGTCACATGTGATGAGTAAGTGGCAGAGCTGGATGAAAGTCTGTTTGTCTCCAGAACTCCCCACACCCCAACAGAATTCAGGCGGTGTCCCAAGGTAGTAAGGTGGCTGGGCTGCCACCTGCTCCCTTGCCATGTGTTCAGCCCTGCTTGGCTTGTTTTAGAAGCTCATGGATCCTGTGGAGAGTACGGCTGTGACCTTACCTGTAACCATGGTGGCTGTCAGGAGGTGGCCCGAGTGTGTCCTGTAGGCTTCTTGATGACCGAGACAGCTGTTGGGATCAGATGTGCAGGTGAGAACCTGGGATGGAGAAGGAGGCCCTCTCCCTGAGCCAGCTGGGGCCCAGGACCTAGGGGGAGGGCCAGGGAGGCAGGCAGGCCAAGGACAGTGCCTCCCGTCATTGCACATACGGAGAGGGTCAGGGAGACAGACAGGCCAAGGACAGTACCTCCTGTCATTGCACATACGGAGAGGGTCAGGGAGGCAGGCAGGCCAAGGACAGTGCCTCCCGTCATTGCACATACGGAGAGGGTCAGGGACGCAGACAGGCCAAGGACAGTGCCTCCCGTCATTGCACATACAGGAGAGGGTCAGGGAGGCAGACAGGCCAAGGACAGTGCCTCCCGTCATTGCACATGCAGAGAGGGTCAGGGAGGCAGGCAGGCCAAGGACAGTGCCTCCCGTAATTGCACATACAGAGAGGGTCAGGGAGGCAGACAGGCCAAGGACAGTGCTTCCCGTCATTGCACATACAGGAGAGGGTCAGGGAGGCAGGCAGGCCAAGGACAGTGCCTCCCGTCATTGCACATACAGAGAGGGTCAGGGAGGCAGACAGGCCAAGGACAGTACCTCCTGTCATTGCACATGCAGAGAGGGTCAGGGAGGCAGGCAGGCCAAGGACAGTGCCTCCCGTCATTGTACATACGGAGAGGGTCAGGGAGGCAGACAGGCCAAGGACAGTACCTCCCGTCATTGCACATACAGAGAGGGACAGGGAGGCAGACAGGCCAAGGACAGTGCCTCCCATCATTGCACATACAGGAGAGGGTCAGGGAGGCAGACAGGCCAAGGACAGTACCTCCCATCATTGAACATACAGGAGAGGGTCAGGGAGGCAGACAGGCCAAGGACAGTACCTCCCATCATTGCACATATGGAGAGGGACAGGGAGGCAGACAGGCCAAGGACAGTGCCTCCCGTCATTGCACATATGGAGAGGGACAGGGAGGCAGACAGGCCAAGGACAGTGCCTCCCGTCATTGCACATACAGGAGAGGGTCAGGGAGGCAGACAGGCCAAGGACAGTGCCTCCCATCATTGCACATACAGGAGAGGGTCAGGGAGGCAGACAGGCCAAGGACAGTGCCTCCCGTCATTGCACATGCAGAGAGGGTCAGGGAGGCAGACAGGCCAAGGACAGTGCCTTCTGTCTTTGCACATACAGAGAGGGTCAGGGAGGCAGACTGGCCAAGGACAGTGCCTCCTGTCTTTGCACGTACAGAGAGGGTCAGGGAGGCAGACAGGCCAAGGACAGTGCCTCCCGTCATTGCACATGCAGAGAGGGTCAGGGAGGCAGACAGGCCAAGGACAGTGCCTCCTGTCTTTGCACATACGGAGAGGGTCAGGGAGGCAGACAGGCCAAGGACAGTGCCTCCTGTCATTGCACATGGACGTGCGGCCAGGACCAGAACTTGAGGCTGAGATCATAGTAAACATAACAATATTCCCAATGAAGAATAAAGTAGATGACAATTCATTTGAAGGTAAGAGTGGAAAGGTGAAAAGGCAGGTCCCCTGGAGGTCACTCAGAGATGTTTCTACTAAATTGATATGTTTCTACTAAATTGAAATGTTTGGGGACTAGAGAGATGGATCCACAGTTAAGAGCACTGGCTGTTCTTGCAGAGGACCCAGGTTTGGTTCCCAGCACCCACATGGTGGCTAACAACTGCTCGTAACTCCATTTCCAGGGAAATCTGACGCCTTCTTCTGGTCTCCACAGGCATTACATGAATGTGGTACACTTACATACATGCAGGCAAAACACTCGTGCACATAAAATACAAAATCATAAGTTAAAATGAGATGTTTGTTCTTCTACCTGGATGTGCACATGCTTCTGACTGTACATGTAGAGTAAGGTGCATTTATGTGCTTTATAAAGTTGGGATTAGCCGGGCGTGGTGGCGCATGCCTTTAATCCTAGCACTTGGGAGGCAGAGGCAGATCTTTGTGAGTTCAAGGCCAGCCTGGTCTACAGAACAAGTTCCAGGACAGCTGGGGCTACAGGGAGACCCTGTCTCAAAAAGACCAAAAAAAAAAAAATTTAAAATAAAGTTGGGATTATACTTCCTGTAATTAAAAAAAATATTTTAGGGTAGTATTCCAAGTAATGGGTTGCATCAGGGTTTGGTGATGCATGCCCTTAATCCCAGGGAGGTAGAGGTAGATCTTTGTGAGTTTAAGGCCAGCCTGGTCTACATAGCGAGTTCCAGGATAGCCTGGTCTACGTAGAAAGTTCCAGGAGAGCGGGGGGGGGGGTCCTACAGGGAGACCCTATCTCAAAAACACAAAAACAACAACAAAACAAAAACAGGTAGGTGTGGTGGCACATACCTTTAATCCCAACACTCAAGAGACAGAGTTAGGTGAATCTATGTGAGTTCAAGGCCAGCCTGGTCTACATAGCAAGTTCCAGGACAGCTGGAGCTGCAGGAGGACCCTGTCTGAAAAATACAAAACAAAACAAAACAACAAAAAACCTCCAAAATGGGGGTGGAGAGATGGCTCAGCGGTTAAGAGCACTGGCCGCTCTTGCAGAGGACCTGGGTTTGATTCCCAGCACCTACATGACCGCTAACAACTGTCTACAACTCCGGTTCCAGGGGAATCTGATGCCTTCTCATCTCGGTGGGGGTTACATGGCACAGGTGCACTTACACACATGTAGGCAAAATACTCATACATATAAAATAAAAAAATAAAATACCCCCCAACCCAAAGTAATGGATTGCATTATGGTTTTTTTGTGTTTTTTTTTTTTTTTTGTCTTTTTGAGACAGGGTCTCCTTTTAGTCCCAGCTGTCCTGGAGCTCACTCTGTAGACCAGGCTGGCTTTGAACTCACAAAGATCCCCCTGCCTCTGCCTCCCAAGTGCTGTGATTACAGGCATGCACCACCACGCCCAGCTCTTTTTTCCTTTTTTACATTTGTTTATTCATTTATTTGTGTGTGTGTGCATTTGTGTATGCAATGGAGTGTATCTAGAAATCATAGGGTTTTGCTGTAGTTCCAGCTGTCCTGGAACTCACTCTGTAGACCAGGCTGGCTTTGAACTCACAAAGATCCCCCTGCCTCTGCCTCCCAAGTGCTGTGATTACAGGCATGCACCACCACGCCCAGCTCTTTTTTCCTTTTTTACATTTGTTTATTCATTTATTTGTGTGTGTGTGCATTTGTGTATGCAATGGAGTGTATCTAGAAATCATAGGGTTTTGCTGTAGTTCCAGCTGTCCTGGAACTCACTCTGTAGACCAGGCTGGCTTTGAACTCACAAAGATCCCCCTGCCTCTGCCTCCCAAGTGCTGTGATTACAGGCATGCACCACCACGCCCAGCTCTTTTTTCCTTTTTTACATTTGTTTATTCATTTATTTGTGTGTGTGTGCATTTGTGTATGCAATGGAGTGTATCTAGAAATCATAGGGTTTTGCTGTAGTTCCAGAAGCCCAGCAGCTGTCCCCAAGCTCTGGAACCTTTCCCCATCCAGACAGGCCCCTCCTGATGCTCCTGATCCTCCAGCCCCACACTCTTCCAGGACACAACTGCTGTAGCTGCTCATTCCTGAACAGGGCGTAGATGCCCCACCAAGCTTTAGTCCCTCCACCAGTGTGTATCTGCCCTTTAAACAGAGTATAAATAGCACCTGAGACTCTTTGCAGTGTCTGAGGTGCTTTGGGGACCTCGGTGGCCCCTCTCCCACTCTGCTGCTCACACCTGGTATTCGGTGACCATCCAAGGGAACGCTACTGTCCCATATGCCCTGTCCTTTTGGGGAGCCTGAGGGTTGCCACACAGATGGGGCTGTCAAAGTGGATCTGCCTCGGTCATGATTTGTCACCATCAGATCTGCAGGGGTTAAGAGTAGGGTCCAGTCCCTTCTGTCCTTCTGCCTCTCCCTTCTGGGGCTCCCCTCATGGGCACATCACTTTCCTGCTGCCGACCTTCTGTGGTAGGGATTCCACGCTGTTGAGTGGGGTCACGGGTTCTGCGCATGCTCACTTTTCCCCAGGTCATGGCCACATTCAGAGTGGGCTATGCAAGGGTTTTCTTTTCCCAGACATTGATGAGTGTTTAAGCTCCTCTTGTGAAGGCCACTGCGTGAACACAGAAGGTGGCTTCGTGTGCAAGTGTGGGCCAGGCATGCAGCTGTCTGCTGATCGCCATAGCTGCCAAGGTGAGCCGGTAGGGGCAGGGGCAGCAGGGGCTGGGCCTTCCGGGTCCTTTATATACCATGTGTTTTCCATGCTACATCTGGAGGGGATGCAGTGTCATTTTTATTTTGCTGAGGGAAACTGAGGCTTGCTCATGTCCACTCCCTTAGTAAGAGGTGGAATTAGGGTTTGAATCTGCATGATCAACTCCAGGAGCTTTGCTCTGAACCCAAACATGCTAGAAGCTTCTGCTGCTGTCATAGGATGGAGGGATTCGGATGAAGGTGGCACTCAAGAAGAAGGGCAGAGGGGCAGAGGTACCCAGGTCAGGAAGCACCCACGTGAAGGATGAGGGGTGGACACAGACTGTGAGGGGCTCCAGAGGGCCTGCTGTGAGGGTTTGTCAACTTACTTTGATGGATTTCACCTGCTGGGTGCTGGACCAGGCTCTGGGGGCACCCAGGCAAGAGGACCCCCCTCAGTCTGTGGCTTGCAAAGGAACAGGACTGAGGCAAGGTTCTAGGCTCTGGGGGCCCAGGGAAGAGAAGATGGCTTTTTTCTTCACAGACAGGGTCTTACTGTGCAGCCTAGTTGACTCCCCACTGTGTTCCTCCCACCCCCCTCCCGAGTGATGGATTTGTAGACATACCCCCACTGCACCTGACACCTTATCTTTTTTTTTTTGTCTTTTTGAGACAGGGTCTCCCTGTAGCCCCAGCTGTCCTGGAATGCCACAGGCTAAGGGGCTTAGACCATAGGAACTTACTCTCTCATTCCTGGGAGACCTGAAGTCCAAGGTCAGAGTACTGGCTTGGCTCCTGATGAGAGTTTCCTTCCTGGCTTGCAAAGGCAAGAGAGCGTGGCTGAGAGGCGTTCTGGTGACTCTCTAAGGACATCGCTCCTTAAAGCCCCACTGTTGAGACTTCATCTAACCTGATTATCTCCCACAGGCTTTCCCTCCAAAATAGTACCACACTCGGAAGTATACTTTTAGTTCAGGTTTGGGAAGGGGGACACAATTCAGGCTGTGTCAACTAATTTTCAGTCTAGATGCCTTGCCTGCCTGCCTGCCTGTTCCAGCCGCATGTTCTTTCATATATGTGCATATATACAGATGCATTAGTGGCCAGAATCTTGGATCCTTCCTACTAGGCTCACCACTTTCTATGCATTTCTCATTTCATCCTCACAATTATCTTATGAACTTGTTACTCTTTTCTTTATAATTTATTTTATTTTTTATGTGTATGAGTGTACTGTCTGCATGTAGGTTTGTACACCCATGTCGTGCAATGCTGCACGAAGAGGGTGTCTGATTCCCTTGGAACTGGAGTTAAAGATGGTTCTCGGGGCTGGAGAGATGGCCTAGCGGTTAAGAGCGCTGAGCGCTCTTTCAGAGGACCCAGGTTCAATCCCCAGCACCCACATGGTGGCCGAGAACCGTCTGAAACTCCAATTCCAGGAGAACTCCAGTTCCAGGGGAATCCGACACCCTCTTCTGACCTCTGCGGCATTGCACGACATGGGTGCACAAACTTGCATGCAGACAGTACATTTATACACATACAAAAATAAATAACAATAAAAAAAAAAAAAAGATGGTTCTCAGCCACCATGTGGGTGCTCGGGATCAAACCCGGGTCCTCTGCAAGAGCAGTCTGCACTCTTAACTGCTAGGCAATCTCTCCAGCCCCGAACTTGATAATCTTTATCGACATTTTATTGATAGAAACATCGAGACTTAACACAACTAAATAACTTACCAAGATCATGCAGTTCTTTCTGTACTTGTTTTTTTCTTCTCTTTCCCCCTATCGACTGGTCTTAATTTCCACCACAGGTCAATAGCTTTGATGATTTCTTTCACCTGCCGTGATACCTGGTTCTCTACAGTGTAGGGGTTCTACAGCTTATATGGACTATTGATGAACATGGAGATGATTTACAGTTTTTCTTTTTTTTTTTTAAATTTTTTTTTATTAATTTTATTTATTTTTGTATGTGTATAAATGTACTGTCTGCATGCAGGTTTGTGCACCCGTGTCGTGCAATGCCGCGGAGGTCAGAAGAGGGTGTCGGATTCCCCTGGAACTGGAGTTCTCCTGGAATTGGAGTTTCAGACGGTTCTCAGCCGTCATGTGGGTGCTGGGGATCGAACCCGGGTCCTCTGTAAGAGCGGTCGGTGCTCTTAACTGCTAGGCTATCTCTCCAGCCCCAGATTTACAGTTTTTCATAACTCAAACAAGACCTTGGGGAATTTCCTATGTAGGAGGCACTGTAAAAGAAGGTTTTGAAATAGGCATAAAACTTTTCTTTCCAGATAGGAGGGAAAGGCATCAGGGCACATAGAATAGGAGCCTGGATGGGTGGAGTGAACATGGGGTGTGTTTAAAAGGAAATTAATGTGGTGCATGCCTTTAATCCTAGCACTTGGGAGGCAGAGGCAGGTGGATCTTTGTGAGTTCAAGGCCAGCCTGGTTTACAGAGTGAGTTCCAGGACAGCTGGGACTACAGAGAGACCCTGTCTCGAAAGCAAAAAAAAAAAAAAAAAAAAAAGAAAAAATTAGCCGGGGCGTGGTGGCACATGCCTTTAATCCTAGTACTCGGGAAGTAGAGGCAGGTGGATCTTTGCAAGTTCAAGGCCATCCTGGTCTACAGAGTGAGTTCCAGGACATCCAGGTCTATGGGGAGACCCTGTCTCAAAAAAACCAAAAAAATAAAATAAAAAAGTCTCTTGAGGCCAGGGGTGGTGGTACAAGCCTTTAATACCAGCACTTGGGAGGCAGAGGCAGGTGGATCCCTGTGAGTTCAAGGCCAACCTAGTCTACAGAGCGAGTTCCAGACCCTTTCTCAAAAGCCAAAAAAAAAAAAAAAAAAAAAAGTCTCTTGAGTGTTAATGTAAAGTTTGTGGGAATGTGGGACAGCTGTGGAGTTCTGAGCATACAGTGGCCCCATCACAGGTGGCCTTTACTGAGGACCTCCTGGGTGCTGTGGGAAGAGGATTTGGGAGGATTAGGGAGACTGTATCTGTTCTCCAGTCTAGAGACAAGGTGGCTGGCTTGGGCTGGCGTGAGCTGGTGAGGGTAAAGATCATCAGCAGGCAGGGAGTCTAGGAGCTGGCAGACTGGCTGGGGTGGGGGGAGGAAAGTGGAGTCTAGGAGCTGGCAGACTGGCTAGGAGAGGGGCGGGGGGAGGAAAGTGGTCCTCCATGCACCGAGTGGGGTAAAGGAGGAGCTGAGAGGATTTCCAAGCCCTGAGGGGAGATGACTGAGCTCCGCTTTGTCCTTTCCCCTCAGACACGGATGAATGCCTGGGCACGCCGTGCCAGCAGAGGTGCAAGAACAGTATCGGGAGCTACAAGTGTTCGTGCCGCGCCGGCTTCCACCTGCACGGCAACCGGCACTCCTGCGTAGGTAAGAGCTGGGCCCTGTGGGGTACGCTTAGTCTGCCAGTCAGGAAGATGAGCAGGTCAGTGTGGGACACAGGAGGGCCGACATTTGGACCTGCTGGTCCCCGGAGCCTTTGCTCAGAACCTGTTCACCCAACGCTTGGTGTGACCCTGAGCCTGGCCATGTTCTTTTTTTAGATGGCTCAGCGGTTAAGAGCAACAACTGCTCTTTCAGAGGACCCAGGTTCAATTCCCAGCACCCACATAGCAGCTAAGAACCGTCTTTAACTCCAGTTCCAGGGGAATCTGACACCCTTTTTTGACCTCCGCAACACGACATGGGTGCACCAAGCTACATGTAGATAGCATACTCGTACACATAAAAAAATAAAGTTTAAAAAAATATTTTTATTGTTTTTATTTTATGTGTATGAGTGTAGGCACGTAAGTGCACCTGTGTCATGCAGTGGCCACAGAGGTCAGAAAATGGCGTTGGATCCCCTGGAACTGGAGTTATAGACAGTTGTTAGCCACTATGTGGGTTCTGGGAATTGAACCCATATCCTCTGAAAGAGCAGCCAGTGCCCTTAACCACTGAGCCATGTCTCCAACCCCTCCATGTCCCCTTTTGTCCAGCAGTTTCTGATTACTCATTTCCTGGGTAAATAAAGTACTTTTTGTCTTGATTCCTCTGGTTTTGCAGGAGACCTCTGTTTTCTTAGCCCATTAGTAGAAATTTCCAGAAAGGAATTGGGACGCTTGGCTCATGGATCCAGCTTGAAAAAGACCTTGTTCTAGTGGAGTTACATATCTGTCCTGAAGCCTGCTTTGAGCAGCACAGCAAGGGCTATTTTTTTGTTGTTGTTATTTATTTTGTTTTGAGACAGAGAGGTTCTCATTCTGCAACCCTGGCTGCCATAGAACTTACTATGTAGACCAGGCTGGCCTTGACCTCACAAGACCTGCCTGCCTCTGCCTCCTGAGTGCTGGGATTAAAGGTGTGCACCGCCACCCCTGGCCTCAGAGCTGTGTGTTTTGAGATTTTTTTTTTATAAAGAAACGCAACAGTAGAAGGTTTAGAAATGACATTCCCAATACCATAGAGCCCTAATCATTGGTCACGGGATTCATGAACCTTCCAAATCGATTGTCACATTGTAGCCCCATTCCTGGGAGTCTGTCACATCTTGCACCCTGGGGCAGGGATGGACCCTCTAAGAACTTTGTGGTGACTACTAGTCTTCTGGGTTAAGGGATGGTAGGAAACCGGGTTCCAGAGCCAAGATAAGGCAGCACAAGGCAGCACATTTTGTGCAGATGTAAATGAATGTCGGCAACCTCAGGAGAGCCGGGCCTGTCAGCATTCCTGCCATAACACGGTGGGCAGCTTCCTGTGCACCTGCAGACCTGGCTTCCGGCTTCGAGCTGATCGTGTGTCCTGTGAAGGTGAGTGCCAGGCCCCAGCCCTACCCTCAAGACCTGACTCCTGCCTTCCCAGCACCAGGCCCCACCCCAAAGAGGTTTTATTTTATTTATTTATTTTTTGGTATTTTTGAGACAGAGTCTCCCAGCTGGCCTGGAGCTCACTTTGTAGACCAGGTTGGCCTTGAACTCACGGGGATCCACCTGCCTCTGCCTCCCGAGTGCTGGGATTAAAGGCATGTGCCACCATGCCCGGCAAAGCTTTTATTTTTTGAGATAAGGTGACTCTGTAGCCCCAAGTGGCCTGGAACTCACTATGTAGACCATGCTGGCCTCAACTCAAAGAGATCTGCCTGCCTCTGCCTCTCAAGTGCTGGGATTAAAGGTGTGAAGCACCACATCTTGATCTTACTCCTCTCACTAGGCCCCACCTCCCTGCAGGCCCTTCCCACCTGGCTCCTGGCCCCACCTCCCTACAGGCCCTTCCCACCTGGCCCCACCTCCCTGCAGGCCCTTCCCATCTGGCTCGGCCTCCACCCCGTTGCGAGCCCCTCTTACCTGCCCCCCCCTTTCCCCATTTATCTTATTTCCAACACTCCCACTTTCTCCCTCCCTTCCCCTTACAGTTCTTTTTTTCCTCTCCCCTTTTCACTTTCTCTAGCCATTAACCCCTAACTAGGACAAGAAAAGAAAACAGTAATGATGAAGGCAGGTGTGACGTTGGACTCTTAGGGACTCTACCCTTTGGTCCCAGGCAGTGGGCATCCACCTGTAGGGAAGATGCCCCTTCCGTTCTCAAGGACACTTGTGTGTGGGGCCAGGAGACTCCTCCTACAGGGTGGTCAGTCTCCAGTGAGGCTGGTGAGGACCCCGAACTGAGCCTTTATTTTGAGCCCCACCTCCCCTTCAAGGAAGCCACAGTTGAGTGGGCAGCAGTTGGAGGTAGTTATTTCCCAGGACAGCCCAGGAGGTCTTCCAGTGTCAGGAAAGTTTGCATCCCCTTTGTGGTGGCCAAGAAAGGGCAGCAGGCAGCTCGGGAAGTGCTTGGACCCCGTTTCCACGTGCTCGTTCGCAGACAGGCCGTGTTGCCGACAACTGGTAGACCTCTGTCCACCCCAGTGGCTCACTTCCGGCCCTGCCTCCCTCAGGAAACCTGTGCTTCTATTTCAGCTTTCCCGAAGGCCGTGCTGGCCCCGTCCGCCATTCTGCAGCCCCGGCAGCATTCCCACAAGATGCCCTTGCTCCTCCCTGAGGCAGGCCGGCCTGCCTTGTCCCCGGGACACAGCTCTCCTCCGGGGGCCCCAGGAATCCCCCCTGGAGTCAGAACAACCCACCTGCCATCCGCCACCCTGGCCCTACCCACATCCTTTCCCACACAGCCGCTGTCCACCCCAGTGCCAAGTTCCTCCCTGCTGGGAATCCTCAGACCTCCCTCACTCCTTCAGGGGGAGGCCATGGAGACCCCTTCCTCACCCAAGGGCCCTGAAGGCCCAAGGCTGGCAACAGGGCCCTCTTCTTGCTGGCACCTGGGAGCCACATACGAATCAGGGAGCCGCTGGAGCCAGCCCGGGTGCTCCCAGTGCTCATGCCAGGTGGGTGTGAAGTCCCTAAGATGCCCTGGCGGAGCGGCTTGGGTCTGCCGGTGGCTGCAATTCCTGCTTGTGCATCCAGGATGGGGAGGTGATCTGTGGAGAAGTGAGGTGTGACGCCACCTGTTCCCACCCGGTTCCCCCCAGAGGTGGGGGGTGCTGCCCCTCCTGCGATGGTAAGAGCCCACACAGCCCCACTCTTTCTTCCTTACCCGCTCCCTCACCAAGACCATTCTTCAACTTCTCCCGCAGTCTGTTCTTGAAGTTACCTGGAAGGCTGATTTTGATTGGCAGTTGAGGGGTGGGGCCTGAGACTGTATGGCTTCTAATGAGCTCCTGAGTGGTGGTAATAGTGGTGATGTTGATGCTGGTCTAGACTCTCCGTTTGAGAACTACTTGTCTATACTGCAGTACCCTTCAAGGGGAATCCTTCATCTGGGCATCCTCTGGCTTGATTCATCCATCCATCCATCCATCCATCCACCCGTCCGTCCATCCATCTGTCTGTCCATCCATCCATCCATCCATCCATCCATCCATCCATCCGTCCGTCCATCTGCCCATCCATCCATCCATCCATCCATCCATCCATCCATCCATCCATCCATCCATCAATCCATCAATCCGCCTGTCCATCCAGTCCACACTATTGTTTCCTTCACCTGCCCCAGCCCACTGGACTGCTGGAGGACAGTCACATGATCCCCTTCCACCAGCCACCTGCCTCTGCTTCCCAAGGGCTAGGATTAAAGGCAGGCGCCACCACGCCCTGCTGATATTTCCATTTTATGGTGAAAATAGCTGAGTTACAGAGAGGAGGTGACATGGCAGGTCCGCTCGGGTGAGCTGAGCTGCTGAGCTGGGCGTAGCATCCAGCCTGTCCTTTGTGATGGGAATAAAACCATGTTTTCTCAAGACTGTCTCGAATGGATGTTCCCAGGGGCCAGGGCTGCTGATTCTGGCAGATGCCTCCTGGTTGCTTCTCAGGGGTCCTTGAAACACCCAGTTTAAGAAACCAGCATCTGCCACTGCTGGGGCATCCAGAGAGAGGAGAGAAGGTTGTTGCAAAGCATTACACGTGGAAAAGTAGAGCTCAGATGTCCTCTTTGAAGGGACTGATGGCCCACCTCGTCTCTTTCAAAAGGCTGCTTTCACAGTGGTGCCATCCGAGCAGAAGGGGACGTGTTTTCACCTCCCAATGAGAACTGCACTGTGTGCGTCTGCCTGGTAAGCAACCTAAAATCCCCAAAGCCTTGTGGTTGTTTTCTTAATCTCTGGAGGTTGTAGAGGAGGGGAACAGGCCGGACATAGAAGGTAAGCCTCTCATTGGAAGGGAGCTTGCTGCAGTGCTTTTGGTCCAAAACTGTTGAACTTAAGAGGGTTGGAGAGTAGTCCAAGTTCTGGCTGGTGGGCTTGGGAGGCGGCTGCTTTGTGGGAGAGAACTAGGGGAACAGGTTCCATCTGTGTGGGAAAGTCCCTCAGAAACTTCCCCAGGAAAGTGTTTTTTCTCCAGGCAAAATATTTACCACCACAATAGATATGTCCAATAAAGGGGAAGGAGAAAGCTTATTACCACACTCACCAGTCACACTCACCATACAGGTATTTTGCTTAAGGCCAGTTCACACTTTGAAGGGCCGTAGTCAAGCACATGCTGTATGCCAGATGGTGCCAGATGCTGCTCCCACAAATCTGCTTCTGAGCACCCGCTGTGTGCCAAGTGCAGGCTTGGTGCCCTTCCTCTGTCTCCCCATGGACGCTGCTGGCAAGTGCAGGGTGGGTGATGGCTGTCCTATGGACTCAAAGATGGAGGCTGCGAGCTGGCAGAGCTGAGGCTTGAAGGAAGATTTGTGAGTCCCGGGGCAGTTGCGAGCTCCAGCTGCTCTTGCAGAGGACCTGGGTTTGATTCCCAGCACCTACATGGCGGCTAAAAACCATCTTAACTCCAGTTCTGGGGAATCTGGCGCCCTCTTCTGACCTCCGTGGCATTGCACGACATGGGTGCACCAACCTACATGCAGACAGTACACTCATACACATAAAAAAAAATTTTTTTTTAAATTAAAGATTTGTGAGTCCAGAACCTGGCTCTGTCCGCAGCCCTTGTAAATACCCTTCTGGCCATTTTTTTTTTTTTTTTTTTTTTTTTTTTTTTTTTTGGTCTTTTCGAGACAGGGTCTCCTTGTAGTCCCAGCTGTCCTGGAACTCACTCTGTAGACCAGGCTGGCCTTGAACTCACAAAGATCCACCTGCCTGTGCCTCCCAAGTGCTAGGATTAAAGGCGTGCGCCACCACGCCCAGCTCCCTCTGGCCATTTTTAACATGGCTCCTGGGGCTGGTTACAGCAGTGAGTGCTGTGGCTTACGGTCAGGGACACAGCCGGCCTCTGCTGGTGTTCATCTAGTTCTGCCTGTGTGCCTGGTACCATGTGGCCCAGCACTTTGTGCACTGTCCCATTTTGTGTTTTGAGAAAGTGCTAAATACACCTATCTTGTTGTCAGAGAGGCTGAAACTGCTAGAGGTGTAATGTCCTTTGCCTAAAGCGTTTTTTTTTAACTCATTATGTAGATCAAGCTGGCCTTGACCTCTCCCCCCCCCCACCCGCAGCGCTGGAATAAAAGGTATATGCCACCACGCCTGGCCATCCTAAAGTCTTATTAGCGGAGACATAGACCATGGAACTCAGATCTATTGAGTTCAAAGCCAGAGTTTTAAAAAAAAGTATTGAGGGCTAGAGAGATGGCTCAGCAGTTAAGAGTGCCGACTGCTTTTGCAGAGGAGCTGGGTTCGAGTCCCAGCACCCACAAGGTGGCTAAGAACCATCTTTAAGCTGGGCATGGTGGTGGTGGTGCACGCCTTTAATCCTAGCACTTGGGAGGCTGAGGCAGGCAGATCTCTGTGAGTTCAAGGCCAGCCTGGTCTATAGAGTGAGTTCTAGGCCAGCTGGGGCTGTAGGGAGACCCTGACTCAAAAAAAAATTATTTTTTTTATTTTGTGTATATGTGAGTGGTATTGTCTGCATGTATGTAAGTGCACCTGTGTTGTGCAGTGCCCATGGAAGTCAGAAGAGGGCATAGGAATTGGGGTTATGGATGGTTGTTAGCCACCATGTGGGTGCTGGGAACCAAGCCTGGGTCCTCTGCAAGAGCAGCCCATGATCTTAACAACTGAGCCATCTCTCTAGCCCCAAAGCTATAGTTTTATTTTTTTATTTTTTTTTAATTTTATTTATTTTCTATGTGTATGAATGTGCTGTCTGTATGCAGGTCTGTGCACCCATGTCGTGCAATGCCGCGGAGTTCAGAGAGGATCTTGGATTCCCCTGGAACTGGAGTTCTCCTGGAATTGGAGTTACAGACGGTTCTCAGCCGCCGTGTGGGCACTGGGGATGGAACCGGGGTCCTCTGCAGGAGCAGTCAGCACTCATAACCGCTAGGCTCTCTCTCCAGCCCCTAGTTTTATTTTTTTAATCTTAACTTCAAAAAGTTTTTTTTTTTTTTTTTGAGATGAGGTCTCACTATGGAGCCCTGGCTGGCCCAGAACTCACTCTGTAGACCAGGCTGGCTTCAGACTCACCAAGATTCACTTGATTCTGCCTCTCGAGTTCTGGGACTAAAGGCATGTGGTACCTCAAAAAACAAACAACCCCCCCCCCACACACACACAAAAAAAAACCCCACCAGGGCTGGAGAGATGGCTGAGCAGTTAAGAGCACCAGGGGTTCCCAGCACCCACAGGGAGGCTAACAGCTATCTGAAACTCCAGCTCCAGGGGTTGCCCTCTTCTGACCTCCATGGGCATTGCACAACACAGGTGCACTTGCATACAAGCAAGCAATACACTCATACACATAAAATAAATAAATAGATAGATAGATAGATAAATAAATAAATACATAAACAAAAAAACCCAAAAATTCTTTTTGGATTAGCAATAACTACTTTGGTTGAGATACAGATGTACAGGAAAGGGCGGTCCTCCTCCTGTGAGCTGGGTGCATTCACATCAGAAGGAAGCATGCTCTCCTCTCCCAGCTGCCGTAACTCTCCCCATGAATCCCTGCCTCCTAGAAAGGGAGTCTGCCCTCACCATAATAACAGAAATGTTGTCCTTGTGACCACTGCGGATTTGGAGGTCTCCACGCTTCCTTTAGGGAACGGTATGTTAGGAAGTTGTGGTGTAACCCAGGGAATGAACAGGTTGGCAGTGAGCCCTGTCCCACCCTCCTCCCACCACCCTCTTTTGCCTTTTTAGGCTGGCAATGTATCTTGTATCTCGCCAGAGTGTCCCCCTGGTCCTTGCAGGACTCCCCCACAATCAGATTGCTGTACTTGCATCCCAGGTAGGTGACTCATGGGAGAATTTTGTCGTTTGGGGTGAGGGTACAGGTGACTTTGGAGTGTGTGTTTTGGAGAGACTGACTTCTGCTTTAGGAGGGCATCAAGTGATGCATTTCAGTCACCCATTTTTAGTCTTTCTGTTTGTTTTGTTTTGTTTTGTTTTGAGGCAGGGTCTCCCTATAGTCCCAGTTGTCCTGGAACTCGATATGTAGTCCAGGCTGGCCTTGAACTAACGGAGACCCACCTGCCTCTGCCTCCCTAGTGCTGGGATTAAAGGCGTGCACCACCACACCCGGCTCTATTTATTTTTATGCGTATGAGTGCTTTGCCTGCATGTATGTAAATGCACCACATGCATGTACTGCCCACAGAGGCATCAGATACTCTGGAACTGGAGTTACAGATGGTTGTTGGCCACTCTGTGGGTGCTGGGAAGTCAGCTTTGTCCTCTACAAGAGCAGCCAGTGCTCTTAACCTCTGAGCCCTCTCTTCATTCTCCCTCTCTCTGCCTTTTGGTTGATAACCTCATTCTGTAGGTTTTTAAGTAGTAACTTGATTTGTGTTCGACATTTAGAGAAATGCTCTGAGTTCTGGCAAGGGAGACTGCCCCACTCCTTCCTGGCCATCACCTACCCTGTCCAAAGGCTCTGAGCCCTTTTGCCTTTATTTCCTGCAGGGAGATGCTATTTCCATGGCCGCTGGTATGCGGATGGGGCTGTGTTCAGTGGCGGTGGTGACGACTGCTCTACCTGTGTCTGCCAGGTAGGCTATGAGGTTCCTGCACCTGTTGATCCTACGGAAGATGGGAAGGTAGTGAGTAGGCAGCATAGGAATTTACCCAGAATGCCTTGCTTTGGAGAAGATAACTAGCCTTTAGCAAAAGGGAGACAGAGGCAGCCCCGTCACTGCAGAAATCTCCTGTGCCTTCCTGCACTCTCCATGAAGTCTAGCCCTCCAGCCCTGTATTAATGGAGCACTTACTGTGACCTGGGGACAGGGCTTAGTCCAGAACAACCCTAACCTCCTCTGTCAGGCAGCCCACAGCCTAGGTGGGTGTGGCCAGGCACAGGGTAGAGGAGATCTGAGGGGTGATTAGGACCAGCCAGGTGGGGCACAGAGGACATTGCTCCTGGCAGAGGCTGCATGTGGTGTTGGGTTGGAGAACCAAAGTCCTGGCTGGAGAAGGGAAGAGTGGAGGCAGTGGGCTTCCCGGAGATGTCCCTGGAAACAGTCCTGGAGACGCGTGTTTATACAGCAACTTACCTGCTGCTGAGTGCCCTTGGGAGAAATGAGCCAGGCAAGCAGTACAGGGCCCAGGACTCAGCCAACACACCCTTTCTGCTGGTTCCACAGCAGTTCCAAACTGTGGATGGTGCCAGACAGACTGGCCTAGAAATGGGGAGCTGGGCTCTCACAGCTGTGCATCAGAAATGTCAGTGCATAGAGAGCAAAGCACCTCTAGCTGTCTGGAGGTGGGTGTATCCTCCAGGGAGTACTTAGGGCAGGGGTCCTGTGGAGGTGACAGCTCTGTGTCTGACAGGTGGGGGGGGGGGCTCCCAGGTGGTAGAGGTTGGGGGACTGGGCTAAACTGTGGAAGGGTTTGGAGTGGTGGAGTGATGAAAGGGGATTGATGTCTGGGACAGACCCCAGCTGTGAAGTAGATTAGCGGGATGGGAGTGCAGGGCAGTTGGAGGCAGTGGGAAGAAGTGGGTTCAAGGGGGAAGGTGAGAGATGGTGGACACTCATGTAGGATGGCAGTGCACCCCCAGGTCCTTCTCCCAGTGTCCCCAGTGGACACTCACCTAGGAAGGCAGGTGCACCCCAGTTCCTTCTCCCAGTGTCCCCAGTGGACACTCATGTAGGATGGCAGGTGCACCCCCAGGTCCTTCTCCCAGTGTCCCCAGTGGACACTCACCTAGGATGGCAGATGCACCCCCCGGTCCTTCTCCCAGTGTCCCCGGTGGACACTCACCTAGGACGGCAGGTGCATCCCCAGGTCCTTCTCCCAGTGTCCCCAGTGGACACTCACCTAGGAAGGCAAGTGCACCCCCAGGTCCTTCTCCCAGTGTCCCCAGTGGACACTCACCTAGGAAGGCAAGTGCACCCCCAGGTCCTTCTCCCAGTGTCCCCAGTGGACACTCACCTAGGATGGCAGGTGCACCCCAGGTCCTTCTCCCAGTGTCCCCAGTGGACACTCATGTAGGATGGCAGGTGCATCACCAGGTCCTTCTTCCAGTGTCCCCAGTGGACACTCACCTAGGAAGGCAGGTGCACCCCAGGTCCTTCTTCCAGTGTCCCCAGTGGACACTCACCTAGGAAGCCAGGTGCATCACCAGGTCCTTCTCCCAGTGTCCCTGGTGGACACTCATCTAGGATGTCAGGTGCACCCCAGGTCCTTCTCCCAGTGTCCCTGGTGGTCACTCACCTAGGAAGGCATGTGCACCCCAGGTCCTTCTCCCAATGTCCCCAGTGGACACTCACCGAGGATGACAGGTGCACCCCAGGTCTTTCTCCCAGTGTCCCCAGTGGACACTCACCTAGGATGGCAGGTACACCCCAGGTCCTTCTCCCAGTGCCCCTCCTCACCCCACTCCTCTCAGACCCTCTGTCCTCCTGGAGATCTCTTGGTGACTTTCACTTGAGGGGTCGGGGATAGCAGCCTAGCAGCCTTCTCCTCAGTCTCTGTGGCCCAGCAGTGGGCAGCTGCCTTCACTAACGTGAGCTCTTGGCTCTTTCAGAATGGGGAGGTAGAGTGTTCCTTCACGCCATGTCCAGAACTGGACTGCCCCCGAGAGGAGTGGTGGCTGGGCCCAGGACAGTGCTGCTTCACCTGCCAGGAGCCCACACCCACCACAGGTGAGGCCCGGCAGGGTGGTACCCAACTTGGGCCTCAGGTGCCCAGGAGGGAGGCTGGGTTTTCCTCACTTAGCCTAATGCCTTATGTGTTAGTAGTATGAGCATGTGTGTTTTGATTTTTATATAGTGCTGTTGTGTGTTTGTGTGAGTTGTGACTGTAGAAGCATCTGGATAAGTTTGTATATGTGCATGTGCTTAGGGATGTGCCCGTGTGAGTATCCTTGGAAGATGCTTTGTTTGAGTGTATCTGTGAGCAGGTATGATCAGATATCCTTTTTTTTTTTTTTTTTTTTTGTCTTTTTCAAGACAGGGTCTCCCTGTAGCTCTGGCTGTCCTGGAACTCGCTCTGTACACCAGGCCTGCTTTGAACTCACAAAGATCTGCCTGCCTCTGCCTCCCAAGTGCTAGGATTAAAGGCGTGCACCACTGCGCCCGGCTGATCATATATGCTTTTAAGTATTGGTGTACAAGTCATATCTGTGTATGAATGTGTATTTTATATAGTGTGTCTATGAATGCATGTCTGTGTATATTATGTTGTGAATGTGTGTATAATTGGAGAATGTCTTTTTTTTTTTTTTTTTTTGTCTTTTGAGACCCCTGTAGCCCCAGCTGGCATGGAACTCACTCTGTAGACCAGGCTGGCCTTAAACTCACAGAGATCCACCTGCCTCTACTTCCCAAATGTTGGGACTAAAGGCATGTGCCACCACACCTGTGTGAGTGATTATCTGTGTTTGAATCTGTGTCTGGGAATGTGTCTATTTGTGAGTGTAGAGTTCTGTGTGTGTGTGTGTGTGTGTGTGTGTGTGTTGTCTTTGGTGTTCATTTGCATATATAAATGTGCATCTGTATTTTATGTGTCTGTGGGTTGTGTTTTGAGAGCATGTGTAAGTTGTGTGTGTCTAAGTATGTGTCTGAGTATAGGCCATCTATTTGGGAAATGTGCGTGTTTGGGTGTCTGTTATATTTGTGTTAAAGTATGCATATATTTTAAGTGTATACCTCCATGTGTGTTTGTGTGTGGTGTGTGTCAGTGAGCATGAGATGCCATCTTGGAAGGGTGGTACTATAGGTCTGGTTGGCACTTCTGCCCATTGTCTTTTTTTTTTTTTTAAATTTCTTTGTGGTGTTGGGGTGCATTATGCATGCCCTGCCACTGAGGTACATTCGTGACCCTCTTTGTGGTGTTGGGGTGCATTGCGCATGCCCTGCCACTGAGGTACATCCCCTGACCCTCTTTGTGGTGTTGGGGTGCATTGCGCATGCCATGCCACTGAGGTACATCCCTGACCCTCTTTGTGGTGTTGGGGTCCATTGCGCATGCCCTACCACTGAGTACATCCCTGACCCTCTGCCAACTGTCTTTTTAACTTTCTTTGTGGTGTTGGGGTGCATTGCGCATGCCCTGCCACTGAGTACATCCCCTGACCCTCTTTGTGGTGTTGGGGTCCATTGCGCATGCCCTACCACTGAGTACATCCCCTGACCCTCTTTGTGGTGTTGGGGTGCATTGCCCATGCCTTACCACTGAGTACATCCCTGACCCTCTTTGTGGTGTTGGGGTCCATTGCGCATGCCCTACCACTGAGTACATCCCTGACCCTCTTTGTGGTGTTGGGGTGCATTGTGCATGCCCTGCCACTGAGTACATCCCTGACCCTCTTTGTGGTGTTGGGGTGCATTGCGCATGCCCTGCCACTGAGTACATCCCTGACCCTCTGCCAACTGTCTTTTTAACTTTCTTTGTGGTGTTGGGGTGCATTGCGCATGCCCTGCCACTGAGTACATCCCTGACCCTCTTTGTGGTGTTGGGGTACATTGCACATGCCCTGCCACTGAGTACATCCCTGACCCTCTTTGTGGTGTTGGGGTGCATTGCGCATGCCCTACCACTGAGTACATCCCCTGACCCTCTTTGTGGTGTTGGGGTGCATTGCACATGCCCTGCCACTGAGTACATCCCTGACCCTCTTTGTGGTGTTGGGGTGCATTGCACATGCCCTGCCACTGAGTACATCCCCTGACCCTCTTTGTGGTGTTGGGGTGCATTGCGCATGCCCTACCACTGAGTACATCCCTGACCCTCTTTGTGGTGTTGGGGTCCATTGAGCATGCCCTGCCACTGAGTACATCCCTGACCCTCTTTGTGGTGTTGGGGTGCATTGCACATGCCGTGCCACTGAGGTACATCCCTGACCCTCTTTGTGGTGTTGGGGTGCATTGCGCATGCCCTGCCACTGAGTACATCCCTGACCCTCTTTGTGGTGTTGGGGTGCATTGCGCATGCCGTGCCACTGAGGTACATCCCTGACCCTCTTTGTGGTGTTGGGGTGCATTGTGCATGCCGTGCCACTGAGGTACATCCCTGACCCTCTTTGTGGTGTTGGGGTGCATTGTGCATGCCGTGCTACTGAGGTACATCCCTGACCCTCTTTGTGGTGTTGGGGTGCATTGTGCATGCCGTGCCACTGAGTACATCCCTGACCCTCTGCCAACTCTCTTTTCTCCCTCACTGCCCCCCACCTGCTGCTCCGGCCAGGCTGCTCTGTCGATGACAACGGGGTTGAATTTCCGATTGGACAGATCTGGTCACCTGGTGATCCCTGTGAGTTATGCATCTGCCAGGTGAATGACCACCTGCTTGCCTTCAGCTGCTTCTCCTGCTGTCCTACCCACCTTGCCCACAGTCTCCTGCAGAGGCTGCGCCACTGCCAGCCCAGCCTCAATCTCCTTCCCACGCGGGATGGGGCCCCATTTAGTCCTCCTGTGTGACTGAGTTATATGGAGCTTGGCAGCCTGCCTTAGAAGCTGTGAGTGACTGTGTGACAGGGCACTGCTGCTTTTAAGGGCCGGCCTGGGAGGCCTTGTAGACAGTGGCCTGGGGCATGGCTGGCCGAGGGAGCTGAGGGCCACATGAATACCACATGCTGTTCATGAGTACCACGTGCTGTTTCTTCCTGAACCTCACCTTGTCAGTGATAAACAAGAAGGGCTGTGCATTTAGAAGGCAAACACACTCAGAAATCCAAGCTGCATACTGGTTTCCTTTCCACTCTGAGAATGCTTTGGGTCCCTGGGGGCCTTCATTCTTCAGTAAAGCAGTGTGGGATAGGCTGTCCCCCGGAGCCCCTGTCAGTCATGCAGGCCCCAGGCCCTGGCCACATCTCTGGCCTTGGAGTCTGTGTCTTCAGGTGACTGGTGCTCACGTTAGCGGGAGAATCTGGGCCCTCCAGGTGCGTCTAGGCATCCTGGGCCCTCGCTCGTGCCCGGTTACCGCAGCGTGAAGGGGGTGTAAAGGCCACTCTGTGTTGTTTCTCTCCTTCTGAGTGATCGCAGGCACTCATTTTACAAGAGTAAAATAAAAGGGCCATAAACTTTCAAATATTTAATGGAAGAAGAAAGGGGCTGCGTGGGGGTTGGGGAAGAAGCCTCACGTGGCATTGGTCTTCTGAAATAGGCATTTCCGGTGGAATAGTTTTCAGTAAAAATAGGATTTTATTGTTCTCCATAGGTTTGGGGTGAGTCAGGGTTCCAGGGACATGCTGAGAAGAATGTGGAGGGTGATGGTGCAGTCTTGGCTGCTGCTGGGGAGAGACAGGAAACAGAGGGGACGAAAGTCCCAGTTCTGACTTTCCTCCTTTGAGATGGACAAGAGCTGCAGGAAGATCCGTGTCACCTTCCCAAGCAGCTGGTCCTCTCTGGCATGTGGGCAGGGTGAGGAGGACCTGCCATTCCCCTGCCTCATCCTGGCATCCTTGGGGGCAAGCCACTGCCAGTGGGCAGCACTGCCTTTTCTGTGGGGTGGGGAGGCGGGCCATGGTGTCCCAGGTCATGGTGGAGTTCCTCCTCCCTTTAGGCAGACGGCTCGGTGAGCTGTAAGAGGACAGACTGTGTGGACTCCTGCCCGCACCCCATCCGGATCCCTGGGCAGTGCTGTCCGGACTGTTCGGCAGGTAACCCTGGGCAGCCCCTTCCCTCACCCCCTGAAGCTATTCTCAGAACTCCTGAGTCCCTGCTGCCCTGCACCACTGCACTGAGCAACATTCCAGCTTCATCTTCTTGATCCTCCCAGCAGCCTGTGTGGCAGTTGCAGCTCAAAGAAGCAAAGTGGCTGGGCGTGGTGGCGCATGCCTTTAATCCTAGCACTCGGGAGGCAGAGGCAGGCGGATCTTTGTGAGTTCAAGGCCAGCCTGGTCTACAGAGTGAGTTCCAGGATATCCGGAGCTCCAGGGAGACCCTGTCTCAAAAAGACCAAAAAACAAAACAAAACAAATCAAAACAAACAAACAAAAAAAGCAAAGTGACTTGCTCTAGGCAGGCCCTGTTCTTAAAAAACAAACAAACAACAACAATAACAACAACAACAAAAAACAACTTCCTAAGGGCTCGGCTTGTTGGCACATGCCTGTAATCCCAGTACTTGGGAGGCAGAGGTGGGTAGGAAGAGTTTCAATCCAGGGGATGGAGAGATTGGCTCAGTGATTAAGAGCACTGGCTGCTCTTGCAGAAGATCCAGGTTTGGTTCACAGCACCCACATGGCAGCTAACAACCCTCTATAACTCATAACTCCAGTTCCAGGAGACCTAACACTTCAGGCCTCTGTAGGTATTACATACATTGGTGCACTTACATACATGCAGGCAAAACACTCATACACACAAATAAAAAATAAAAACAAAGAGTTTAAAGTCAGTCTGGGGTAGATAGCAAGACCCAATCTCAAAAAATGAGGAAAGATAAAATAAACAATATTATATTGAGGGATATAGTTCAGTAGTAAAGTACTTGCTTAGCATGCATGAGACTGGGGTCTATCCTAGGCACTGCAAAAACCAAACAAAAAGTAAAAAAATAAACAAAATGCAGATAGAATAAAAGTTATAATATTTTCCTGCTGTCTTACCTGCCTATTTATTTATTTATTTATTTATTTATTTATTTATTTTTGAGTCAGGGTCTTGCTATGTAACCTAGCCTGGCCTTGAATTTTCTATGTAGCCCAGGCTGTTGTGGAATTCTGTGCTCCTGCCTCAGTCTTCTGTACTAGAATCAATAGGCATGTGCCACCACACCCAGCTCATCACCTGCTTTTGTGCTTAGCTGTTTGTGACCAACTTCATCAAAGGGGCCTCATTCACTTTGAGCCTTTGGGGCTATCAGGAATGGGAGATGTGGGACCAGTCTGGGCAGATGGGGCTTGTGGTTGGTTGAATGGAGATGGACAGAGACGTTGTGTCTCCAGCATTACCTGGTACTTACCAGTCCCTCTGCCTGTCCCACCCCCAAGGTCCTCAGTGTCTTCCCCTCTTAGGGGGGATAGAGCACTGAAGACCAGGACTGTATGATCTCCTCGCTCAATCCAGTATAGAAAACAGCCAGCACCCATCCAGAGGGTGTTTATCACCTGCCTAACAACCTCTGGCTGACTGCCTGGGGAGGTGCTTGGCCTGATCTTTGCTGTCCAGATAAGCTTCTGACCTTTATCCTGCCAGGCGCCTGGCTGCTGCTTACCACGTGTTCTATTTGGCAGGATGCACCTACAGAGGCAGAATCTTCTACAACAACGAGACCTTCCCATCAGTGCTTGACCCCTGTCTGAGCTGTATCTGCCTGGTACGGACCACCCCGACCTGACCCCATCCCCCAGCTCCAGCCCCAGCCCGCAGCATCAGCTCCTGCATCCCAGAGAAGGGTTGCTGCTGGTCCTGCTGAAAGCCACTCCCTGCAGCCTGCCTGGCTTGCCTTGTAGCCTCATTCAGGGAGCTCTTTGAAAACCTGGCCAGTCCCAGCTCCCTGAGGTATTCCGGCCAAGTGAGGAGGTCAGGATCTCTTTAGCATGCTTCTGTTTGGGCCCTTGCTGTCTGCCCGTCTCTGTTCTCAGCCTCTGATGTGTGTGAGCTCATTGTTTCTGGACAAGAGAACTAACATGCTTTCTCCCTCACGGCCCCACAGCCGAGGCGCCCAGGGCCAAGCCCAGCACACACACTGCTGGCTCCACACTCGTGCCCAGGAGATATTCTGTGTCTGTCTACAAAGCATGTTAGGTGGCGCATGCTGAAATTTCATGTTTGGAAAAAGAAGGATAGAAGTCCTGTCACTTGCTGAAACAGTTAATACGGGGTGAAGCTGCTGGGAACGCAGTGAGCCTCCAGTCAGTGACAAGGGACAAGGTCGGCAGATGGATTGAGAAATGTGGGGTAAACATCCCTGTGGCCTCCGGGTGACCCACTGCCCGCTGGCCCTGTTTGTTCGCTTCCTCCCAGGTCCTTCCTCCTTCCAAGTTTCTTTTTGTTTTAGTTCTGGTGCTGGGATGGAGCCAGGCAAGACTCTGCCTAAGCTGCACCCGGCTCTCTCCGTGGCTGGAGCTACTCAGCTCTCCTAGTTCTAGATTGTTCAGCAGGCCTCTGTCGCAGGTGACCTGTCAGGCCTTGTCCTTGAGAAGTGTGTGTTCTGCCGGGTGTGGTGGTGCACACCTTTAATCCTAGCACTTGGGAGGCAGAGGCAGGTGGATCTCTGTGAGTTCAAAGCCAGCTTGGTCTACACAGCAAATTTCAGGTCAGCTGGGACTAAAGGGAGACCCTGTCTCAAAAAGATTAAAAAAAAAAAAAAAAAGAGTGTGTGTTCTAGCAGGAAGGACTCTGAGAAAATGCCAGCCCCCACCCTGTCCACCAGGCATGGCTGGTGATGCTACGCGGGTGGCTCTGTCTTGCTGTGTGCCCTGTGCCTTCCCAGCATCCCCCCAGCGGCCCTCAGTGAGGGCCCATGTGTATTTTGTGTCCCGCAGCTGGGCTCCGTGGCCTGTTCCCCCGTGGACTGCCCCATCACCTGCACCTATCCCTTCCACCCTGACGGCGAGTGCTGCCCTGTATGCCGAGGTGAGTGGGAGCACTGGCCCACACCCGAGGCTCCGGATGGGCCTGGTTCTCATGGGCCTGTCTCCCCCACCTCTGCAGACTGCAACTTCGAGGGGAGGAAGGTGATAAACGGTCAGGTGTTCACCTTGGACAATGAGCCCTGTACCCGGTGCATGTGCCAGGTGAGCTGCCAGAGGCCCTGGGGCTGCCATCCAGGCCTGCTCCTTGCCCTCCCAGAGTCCCTGGGGCTGCCATCCAGGCCTGCTCCTTGCCCTCCCAGAGTCCCTGGGGCTGCCATCCAGGCCTGCTCCTTGCCCTCCCAGAGTCCCTGGGGCAAGATGACCCATCCCCCCATCCCCCCATCCCCATCCCCATCCCCACCCCACCCTGTGTTTACTTATCCCTGCCTGCAGGTCTAGATGAAGGTGGCTGGGTATGGCTGATAGTACTTGTGGTCTAGGCCCTGTGGTCTCTGCCTAACACCCTTCTGTGGGTCTTGCTGCTCTGGGCAGGTGGGATACTCTGGACTTCTTCACAGTGTGTTCTGTTTCCCAGCTGGGAGAAGTGAGCTGTGAAAAGGTGCCCTGCCAGCCAGCCTGTGCTGACCCATCCTGGCCCCCCGGGGACTGCTGCTCCTCCTGCCCAGGTAACTGGCCCTGCATCCAGAGCCTTCCCCACCATCTTCCACCAAGAGCTTCTCAGAGGTATAGATTTTAGAATGGGCTGCCAGGGAGATGCAGGTGCAGAGACAGCACGGCTTGCTGAGGGTCACACAGCATGTGGGGCTGCTCATGAAACACCATAATGTTGTCCCCTGACCATTTTTTTTTTTCTTTTTTGCCTGTGTACGGATGGGGCTATGGAGCAAGCTCAGAGTCTCATGGCAGCCGGGCAGTGCTCTTCCATGGGGCCGTCCCCAGCCTTCCCCCGTTTTAAAAATAAATATATTTTTATCTTGTGTATATGAGTGTTTTGCCTGCATATATGTAAGTGCAGCCATGGGAACAGTGCCCATGGAGGCCAGAAGAGGACATCAGATACCCTGGAGCTGGAGTTAAGGACAGTTGTTAGCTACCCTGGGCGTACTGGGAAGTGAACCTGGGTTCTCTGCAAGAACAGCCAGCGCTCTTAACCTTTGAGCCATCCCTCCAGCATCCTGGATTGATTTAACTTTTTTGAGACGGGGTCTTATGTTGCCCAGGCTGGCCCTGAACTCTTGAATTTAGGTAATCCTTCTGCCTCAGCCTTGGGAGTGCTGGAATTGCAGGTACGTGCTACCAGACCTCACTAGCTCATATAGCTCTATGGTGCACAGTTAAAAACAGGACACACCAACTGCTGTACAACTCTGAACTATTGATGTGGACAACAGCTGCCTGTTTAAGAAAGTCCTGCCTGGGGCTAGAGAGATGGCTCAGTGGTTAAGAGCCCTGGCTGCTTTTGCAGAAGACTTGAGTTTAGTTTCCAGCACCCTAGTCAGGCTGCTTTTGCAGAAGACTTGAGTTTAGTTTCCAGCACCCTAGTCAGGTGGCTTACAACCGCCTGTACCTTTAGCCCCAGAAGAATCTGATGCCCTCTTCTGGCCTCCAGTGGCACCTGCACCCACAGACATACAGACACACACACACACACACACACACACACAGAGTTTAAAAATAAAATCTTTAAAAAGAGGAAGTACTCCCTTATCTGTGAGGGATCCTCTCTGAGACCCCTAGTGGTGTCTGACACTGTGGATGGAACTTATGGGAGCACTGTGGATTGAACTTGTAGGAGCACTGTGGTGCCTGACACTGTGGATGGAACCTATGGGAGCACTGTGATGTGGATAGAACTTATGGGAGGACTGTGATATTGCAGCTGTCACGGTCATATCAGAGAGGTTCCTACAAGACTGGTGGATGCGTGGCATGTGGATACACTGGACGAAGCATGATTTATAGCTTGGACAAGACAGTGTGCAGTGGTGTGAAATGTCATCATGGTACTTAGGAATAGCACATAATTAAACTTTATTTAATTTATACATATGAGTGTTTTGCCTGTGCACGCGCTTGTGTGTGTGTGTGTGTGTGTGTGTGTGTGTGTGTGTGTAAGTATATCCATATGCACAGTGGCCACAGAGGTCACAACGGGGCATTGGATTCCCTGGAATTGGAGTTTCTGATGGTTCTTAGCTGCCATGGGTGCTGGAAATTGAACCTGGATCTTCTCCAAGAGCAGCCAGTGCTCTTAACTGCTGAGTCATCTCTCCAAGCGCAAGAAAGCGCATACAATTTTTTTTTTATGTGTATGAATGTACTGTCTGCATATAGGTTGGTGCACCCGTGTCGTGCAATGCCTCGGAGGTCAGAAGAGGGTGTCGGATTCCCCTGGAACTGAAGTTAAAGACGGTTCTTAGCTGCCTTGTGGGTGCTGGAAATCGAACCTGGGTCCTCTGCAAGAGCAGTCGCTGCTCTTAACCACTGAGCCATCTCTCCAGCCCCAGCGCATACAATTTAAAACATACAAAGTCTTTCCTTTTTTTTTTTTTTTTTG
>VZQC01014891.1:3549546-3582126 GCA_009823505.1 Rhizomys pruinosus
TTTTTTTGTCTTTTTGAGACAGAGTCTCCCTGTAGCTCTGGCTGTCCTGGAACTCACTCTGTAGACCAGGCTGGCCTTGAACTCACAAAGATCCGCCTGCCTCTGCCTCCCAAATGCTAGGATTAAAGGCGTGAGTCACCTCGTCCGGCTTCTCTTTCTCTTTCTCTCTTTCTTTCTTTCCTGTAGCTGAGGATGACTTTGAGCTTCTGATCCTCCTGAATCAGCCTTCCAAGTACACACCACCAAGTAGACAACACTGGGGCAGTACCCAGGGTTTCCTGTCTGCTAGGCAGTCGCTCTACTAACTGAGCCTGCTGCTGGGCTTCCTGTCCATCCGTCCCTCCTGTCGTGGAACCACATGGCCTGTTCGGGCTGCTTCGGGAGTGGGTTGCACAGCCAGGACCAGAACCACTTGCAGTTCTCCTCACACCCTGTCATTTCTTTCCTCCAACCCTGGCTCAGTTGGCTGCCCCCCTCCCTTCCTTCTCTCCCTGAGTGGTGACTTCCTGCAGCCCCTTTAGGCAGTCTTGGGATGGAGCACGTCTGCCCTCTACAGTTCAGTTACTGCATACTGGGACATGTCTGATCCCTCAGGTTTTCTTTTTCCTTTTTTTATTTTTTTTTTATTTTTTTGAGAAAGGGTTTCACTTAGCCAAGGCTGGCTTTGAACTCCCAATTCTCCTGCCTCCACCTCTCTCAGTGCTGCAGTTCCGGGCAGGTGCCACCACGCGCTGCTGACCCCTCAGTTCTCATGGGAGTGTATGTATGGGCAGCACCTTGGCCAGCAGGTAGCAATCGGCAGTGGCAGATCTTGACCACCAGGGGGCACCTTCCCTTCCACAGCAGCTACGACCTGAGGATTCCTGGATTTGAGGACCACCCCCCACATGTGTTCCCTCACCTTCCGGATATAGGCACTGGCTGGGACTGGGTAGGTAACACCACCGATGCTGTAGACTATGTCAGGTAGGGTGTTGATGGAGTCACAGTCGAGGACATACTGTGAGAGAGAGACGTGGGGGGTCGGCCCAGCTTCTACCGCTACGGCCCTGCTCGGGGAGCTCAGGGTGGCCCTCCTGCGTGACCCCTTACCTCATCATCGAAGGCCTTGGCGCTGATAAGATTCTGGATGTTGAGGACAGAGTTACGTGGGCCAGTCAGCAAGGAGGTTCCTGTGTCCACAATGCCCTGGCAGCCGCCACGACAGGCGATGACTTCCCCATTCATGGAGATGCTGACAGGTGGAAGGGGACGCCAGAATCACCACACAGCCCTCCTCCCCTTCCCTGCCCGGCTTCAGCTCCGTCCCTGTACTGGTTACACAGCCCCCCTTTGACCTTCTTATTTATTTATAGTCATTTATTTGCTGGCTGGTCTCCAGCTCTGCTCCAGCCTCATGAGTAGTTAGAATTATAGCTGCGCGTTACATCAGCTTTCCTCGGGGCCTTTGCACATGCCCTCTTTGTCTGGGCCAGTTTCTCCTTGTCCTCCAGGCTTCAGCTTAACTGTCACCTCCCTAGAGACTGTATCCAGCCCTTCTCTTGGTCCCCTTCACTGTCCCATATTCATTTCTAGCAGTAAGGGGATGGTAACTCATTGCTTGTAGGGCCCCCATAGTTTGTGAACACCTCTCCTGCTAGACGGTAAGTCCTCAGTACCTCCCTCAGGCGCCTCGTAGAGTGAAGCTCAGTGTGTGTTTGTTGTACGGGTGAATGAATGGGGGAACGAACCGGGTACGACCGGAACCCTGTGCCTGTATCTGACTAATTCCATGGCCTCAGAATGAAGGGAGGCATCCCTAGGAATCGGACATTCCGAGGCAGGAAGAGGCGCATCCAGCTGCTGCAGAGAGGCCATCTCCCCAGTAGCCCTGTCCCCACGCAGGCAGTGTCCCCAGAAGTCTATGCAGGGGGACAGACTGCTGACACCTCCAAAGGAGGGTTGAGCTTCCGTTGGGCAAGGCGGTCTGTGCTCACCGCCTGTCCTTGTGTTCCCAGGCAGTTCAGGGTGACCTGGTCTCTGTCCCCCCACTGCCCGCTGCATGTCTGTGATATGTGTGTGTGTGTGTGTGTGTGTGTGTGTGCGTGTGTGTGTGGCAGAGATAACGGGAGACCTGTCTCTGCTCCTGCCTTCTGCTCCCTGGGAGATAAACCTCCTCCAGGGCCTGGGGAGGTACAGAGAGCCCTGGGCAAACTGGATGATGGTCATTGGATGATGGTCATTGGATGAGGGTCATTGGACGATGGTCACTGGATGAGGGACACTGGATGAGGGTCACTGGATGAGGGTCACTGGATGATGGTCACTGGATGATGGTCATTGGATGATGGTCATTGGATGATGGTCATTGGATGAGGGTCATTGGATGATGGTCATTGGATGGCGGTCATTGGATGAGGGTCACTGGATGAGGGTCACTGGATGATGGTCATTGGATGAGGGTTACTGGATGAGGGTCATTGGATAATGGTCATTGGATGATGGTCACTGGATGATGGTCATTGGATGAGGGTTACTGGATGAGGGTCACTGGATGATGGTCATTGGATGAGGGTCATTGGATGATGGTCATTGGATGGCGGTCATTGGATGAGGGTCACTGGATGAGGGTCACTGGATGATGGTCATTGGATGAGGGTTACTGGATGAGGGTCATTGGATAATGGTCATTGGATGATGGTCACTGGATGATGGTCATTGGATGAGGGTTACTGGATGAGGGTCACTGGATGATGGTCATTGGATGAGGGTCATTGGATGATGGTCATTGGATGAGGGTCATTGGATGATGGTCACTGGATGATGGTCACTGGATGAGGGTTACTGGATGAGGGTCATTGGATGATGGTCATTGGATGAGGGTCACTGGATGAGGGTCATTGGATGATGGTCATTGGATGAGGGTCACTGGATGAGGGTCATTGGATGATGGTCATTGGATGAGGGTCACTGGATGATGGTCACTGGATGATGGTCATTGGATGATGGTCATTGGATGATGGTCACTGGATGAGGGTCACTGGATGAGGGTCACTGGATGATGGTCACTGGATGAGGGTCACTGGATGAGGGTCACTGGATGAGGGTCATTCTCTGAGCCCAGGTGATGTCTTCTCATCCCCCTCTATCCCATCTAAGGGTTCTCTGACATTGTTTCCAGCCCATCCCTTTCTGCCTGGCCTTTTCTAGAGACTTCTGCCTGCTCATGTGGGTGAGTCTCCTGTCCTTTTTTTTAAAAAAAAATTATTTATTATTTTTGTACGTGTATGAGTGTACTGTTTGCATGTAGGTTTGGTGCAACTGTATTGTGCAATGCCACAGAGGTCAGAGAGGGCATCAGATTCCCCTGGAACTGGAGTTAAAGATGGTTCTTAGCCGCCATGTGGGTGATGGGAATTGAACCCAGGTCCTCTGCAAGAGCAGTCTGCACTCTTAACTGCTAAGCCATCTCTCCAGCCCTGGGTTTCCTGTCCTTTTAGTGCTCTAGCTTTAGGCATGACATGACTTCTCTTGCTGAGATCCTGCTGACCAGGCCTGGAAGGGTTACAGATGTGCAACTGTGAGGGGTGTGTGTGTGTGTGTGTGTATGTGTCACTGAATGTGGGTCTCTCTGACTGTATGTGTCTGTGTGAGTGCATATACCTGTTTTTATTTTTTAATTTTTTAATTATTTTTTATGTGTATGAATGTACTGTCTGCATGTAGGTTTGTGCACCTGTGTCATGCAATGCCATGGAGGTCAGAAGAGGGCATCGGATTCCCCTGGAACTGGAGTTAAAAGCGGTTCTTAGCTGCCATGTAGGTGCTGGGGATCGAACCTGGGTCCTCTGCAAGAGCAGTCGGCGCTCTTAACTGCTAGGCTGTCTCTCCAGCCCCTGACCTGTGTTTTTATAATGTGTCTTGTGACTCCATGTGTCCATGAGTGTCAGTGACGTGTGTATGAGTGTGTGTGTGTATGACTGTGTGTGTCGTGTAGGTGCAGTCATGTGTGGGCATGGACCTGTGTGTGTGTGTGTGTGTGTGTGTGTGTGTGTGTGTGTGCCTGCAGGCTCCTGGATGTGGGATGGCATCCCAGGGCAGGAATAAGGTAGGCACTTACCTGTCCATGGCTAACTGCCAGTAGCCAGGCTTAGACACAGGCACCCAGTGAAGGTCTCCGCTGTAGTAGGTGGGGTCTACTCCACCCAGCATCAGCACGCTGCCCTTCTCGTCCTTGCTGGAGAGAAGTAGAAGAGCGAAGGCTCACTGACAGAGACTAAGGGGCTAGGTTTCCTGTGCTGACCAGCACCCTGGCGGCCCTGGCCAGCCTGGCTTATTGTTGCTGGCTTATCACACACCACAAAGGCCTTCGGAGCAGCCTTCCTAGGGGCTCCACTTCCCAGACAGAGAATTTAGGCAAGGAGGGCTGAGGGCTTGCTCCAGGTCAGTCTTGCGGTTCGTGAGCTGAGTATACTGATAATCCCTGTAATCCCAATCCTCGGGGCGCCGAGGCAGGATCAGCTCCATGCATTTGAGGCCAACCTGGGCTACATAGTTCATTATTAGCCTGTGCTACATAGTGAGTTCACGTCCAATCTGAGCTAAGGAGTATACAATTCAAAACTGAGCTTTGAATTTTGAAAATTAAAAAAAAATTTTTACAGTCAGGTATGGTGGTACTGTATCCCTTTAATCCCAGCACTCAGGAGAGAAAGGCAGGCAGATCTCTGTGAGATGAAGGCCAGCCTATTCTACATAGTGATTTCTAGGCCAGCTGAGGCTACAGGGAGACCCTGTCTCAAAACAAAACAAAACAAAACAAAACAAAACAAAACAAAACAAAACAAAACAAAACAAAACAAAACAGAAATCCAAAAAACCCCGACAACCAAAAAAGACTGTGTGTGTTGCCAGCATGGGTACAGTGTATCATGTATGTGCAATGCCAGTGGAGGCCAGAAGAGGGCATCGGATTTCCTGAAACTGCAGTCGGACGGTTAACTACCATGTAGATGCCTGGAACTGAACCCAGGTCCTCTGCAAGAGCAACCAGTGCTCTTAACCACTGAGCCATCTCTCCAGCCCCCAAAGCTGAAGTATGAACGTGGAGAGTTGCTATAGAGCTGTGCTCTGACCACCCACCCTTCTCTGGAGTTGCTGGGTCCCTTTAAACAACTGTACAGTTGACAGATGCTGGGTCTGGAGGGGTCCCACCTCTACCTGTCTATTCTGTCATTTTCCAGAACGCCGAGGCCCAAGGTGGATGAGAGCTCTCTAACGCAATCAGGCCTGGTCATGGGCAGAGGATCTAGTGCTGCCTCTGTTGCTGTCCCGAACTTCTCAAAGCTTCTTGACCAAAAGCCCCATATTGCTGTACAGATTGTGCAAGTTACGTGATTGGTCCCAGAAATTTTTAGTGGAGGAGGAAATGTCCATCACCAACAGTGTGGTCTCTTCCTGCAAAGCAAGCCTGCGTCCCCCAGCCTTCCTCACCTCCAACTCCTACCTCTTCCTGTAGTCATTTTCTATCAGTACCAGGATGAGCTTCCAGGAACATGGGTTCAAGCAAGGCCTGGTGGCTTAGCTGGTAATCCTAGCCCTCAGGAGGCTGAAGCAGTGTGAACTTGAGGACAGCCTGGGCTACATAGTTCATTATTAGCCTGGGCTACATAGTGAGTTCATGCTCAGCCTGAGCTAAAGCCTGTCTCAAAAAATAAAAACAAAGGGCTGGAGACATAGTTCCATGGTTTGGTTCCAAGTACCCACATGGAGGCTAACAACCATCTGTAACTCCAGTTTCAGGGGATCTTATGTCCTCTTCTGATTTCTGTGGGCATTGCATGCACAGGTACAGTTACATTCATGCAAAACACATAAATAAAAATAATTATTTTTAAAAATATATAGCCGAGGGCTGGAGAGATGGCCTAGCGGTTAAGAGCGCCGACCGCTCTTGCAGAGGACCCGGGTTCAATCCCCAGCACCCACATGGTGGCTGAGAACCGTCCGAAACTCCAATTCCAGGAGAACTCCAGTTCCAGGGGAATCCGACGCCCTCTTCTGACCTCCACGGCATTGCACGACACGGGTGCACAGACTTGCATGCAGACAGTACATTCATACACATACAGAAATAAATAAAATAAAAAAAAATATATAGCCAAGCGTGGTGGCGCACACCTTTAATCCTAGCACTTGGGAGGCAGAGGCAGGCAGATCTTTGTGAGTTCAAGGCCAGCCTGGTCTACAGAGTGAGTTCCAGGACAGCTGGGGCTACAGGGAGACCCTGTCTCGAAAAGACCAAAAATAATAATAATAAAATAAAATAATAAAAAATAATAAAATAAAACTAGAAGTCGAACCAAAACACGGATCATATCGTGCCTGTCCCTGGCTTTGTCATTCTCCACAGGTCCCTATGGTCACTTAGTGTGAACCGGAGCTCCAGACAGCTTGGGCCTTCTGCTAGCTCACACCGATTTCTCCTGAGATCCTCGTACCCCAGCCTTCGTTTCCTGTCCTGAAGGTCACCTCTGCATCTCATCTCGGTGAGTCCCATCCCTGACTTCAACCCTGTTGTCTCCACCTGATTTACTGCTTGGACAGACTCAGGTACTGCCCTGTGCTCTCCCCGCCACCTCACCCCCACTCCTGTCTGTCCTCTTGACAGACACCTTAATACACTTCAGTTGAGGGAATCACTGTAGACTGGATTTGAGAGGTTCCAAAGGCCAGAGAAAGGTTGAATGACTTAAGATTTACTATAGAGCTGGGACACGCAGCCTCTACCACACACACATGCACACACACATATACCACACACCACACACATAATACCACACCATATGCACACACCATGCACAGAACACACCACGCACCGCACACATATCACATACATGACACACAACCACACACCATGAACCTACATACTACACCACACACAACACACACCATGCACACATATATACCACACCACACACATCACATCACACCACAGCACACACACACACAATGCATACATCATACACACTACACACATACACCATACCACACACTGACTACACCCCACACATGTACACACACATACACCACACACCACACATATAATACCACACCATATGCACACACCATACACAGCACACACCATGCACTGCACACATATCACATACATGACACACAACCACACACCACGAACCTACATACTACACATACAACACATACCATGCACACATGCATACCACACCACACCACACCATGCACACATACATACCACACCATATACATCACATCACACCATACCACACACACACACAACGTATACATCATAAACACTACACACATATACCATACCACACACCAACTACACCCCACACATGCTGCACACACATAACACTCACGCACCCACACCACAGTGGTAGAACAGAGCCATGCAGTAGAAATGAGTGTCCTCGGTGTCCAGAACCTTGTGTCGTGACAATCATGTCTGGAGAATTTGCTGACCCGTTTAGTCCAGTCCCCTCAGTTGGCAAATGAGGATAGGGATGAATGGGGTTTATGCTCCAATAAAACTTTATTTACGGGGCTGGAGAGATGGCCTAGCGGTTAAGAGCGCCGACCGCTCTTACAGAGGACCCGGGTTCGATCCCCAGCCCCCACATGGCAGCTGAGAACCGTCTGAAGCTCCAATTCCAGAACTCCAGTTCCAGGGGAATCCGAGACCCTCTTCTGAACTCCGCGGCGTTGCACGACACGGGTGCACACACCTGCATGCAGACAGTACATTCATACACATACCGAAATAAAAAAAAATTAATAAAAAAAAATTAAAAAAAAACCTTTATTTACAAAAACAGACAGTGGGGCAACTTTGGTCTCCAGGCCAACTACTGGACCAGACTATCTCTAGGGAATCTTCAGGATCAGAGAGCCAGCACTTTTGTATGCACTTAGATGTGTCTTCCAGCCAGGGGGGGAAGGGCTGATCTGTTGCACACTCACCTGCTCAGGTAGAAGGCAAAGAGGTTCTGGGAAATGAGGCCTTGTGTCCACAGGTTGTCAAAGACAGGTGTGATTCCTTGAGGGCCAAGGCTGGGGTAGCTCAGCCCCAGGACACCATCAAAGGCTGCATATTTCATGAAACTGCCCGGCTCCTCCAGGCTCAGGCCAAACGCCTGGGCCGTGACTGTGAGGCCCCCGATCTGTGGAGGAGGAGGAGGACGTCAACACATAAGGCTCTGAGATTGGGGCTGGGGTGCAGCTGGGCTTGGGTGGGAGTGGGTGGGGAGATGATCTGCCCCCAGGGGACCATGCCACGGGCCGCTCAGATGTGTTTCCTAGGCAGGTGTGGGTGAGTGGCTCCTGTGTGGTACTGTGAGTGGTCACCAACTTCTGAACCCCTGACGTCATCTCACCTTAATCTCTTTCTAGTGGGGAAACTGAGATTCTGACCAGAGGGTTCCAAATTGAGGAGGACAGTGTCGTCTCCTTAGCGGCATTACCCACAGAGGACAGTGTCGTCTCCTTAGCGGCATTACCCACAGAGGACAGTGTCGTCTCCTTAGCGGCATTACCCACAGAGGACAGTATCGTCTCCTTAGTGGCATTACGCACAGAGGTCAGTGTCGTCTCCTTAGCGACATTACCCACAGAGGTCTGTTCCGCACCCTTGGAAGATGGGAGCTTGCTATAGCCAACAGCTACCAGGTTTTTTGTTTTGGTTTTGGAGATAAATCCTCTCTAGGTAGTGGTAGCTGGCCTGAAACACAGTATGTAGATCAGGCTGGCCTTGAATTGACAGCAATCTGCTTGCCTCTGCCTCCTGAGTAATAGATTAAAGATGTGTACCATTGTGCCTGGCTAAGTCCCCAGGGTTCTTAGGAAAAATCAGAGTGGGAAATATTCTTTTTTTTTATTTATTTTTATTTATTTCTGTACGTGTATGAATGTACTGTCTGCATGCAAGTTTGTGCACCCGTGTCGTGCAGTGCTGTGGAGTTCAGAAGAGGGTCTCGGATTCCCCTGGAACTGGAGTTCTCCTGGAATTGGAGTTTCAGACGGTTCTTGGCCACCATGTGGGTGCTGGGCATCGAACCCGGGTCCTCTGTAAGAGCGGTCGGCGCTCTTAACCGCTAGCCCATCTCTCCAGCCCCAGAGTGGGAAATATTCTTGTTTGTGTATGTGTGTGCGTGCATGCGTGTGTGTGCGTGCACATGGGTACACATACATGTATATGCTTGGGGGTTGTATTAATCCTCAAAGGCTTCCAAGCCTCCTTCCCCTCTACAGAGTAAATATCCATTGATCAAGCAGATCTCTCCTGAATCTGTGCTCTGCTTTTCCTGCCTGGGAACTCAGAGCCCCTCAGCAGTCCCCAGAGGCCCAGACCACACTGCTGTCTCTGGAGACCACCCCCTACTTGCCTGCTTGCTAAGTCACACACCAGCTCCACAGCTTAGCTGTTGTGTGACCTTGGGCAAGGTGCTTGCCGTCTCTGTTCACTTGCCTGTGGAGGAAAGCCATAGCAGTGCATGCCTTGGGCTTACTGAGAGGATGAAGGGAGTTATGAAGAAAGTGCTCCGCTCAGCACACAGCCTAGAGTAGTTTGCTGTATGCAAGCAAGTGGTTTCCATACAGCTTTCTAGCAGAACCAGCCCTGTACTCACTTTGGAGGAAGGAGTCATGGCACTTACAGCTGGAAGGTCCCTCACTAGGGAGGAGGGGGAGTGTCCCGGGCCACAGCCCTACAAGGTGGGCAGTCAGCTGGGCCAGGAGGGCCCTCCCAGCCGACCCTACCTCTGGCCCTGCAGGAAGTGGTCACACCCAAGGCCAGTCCTGTACGGCCTCTGAATCCTGAGTTACCTTCACAGTGTCATAGGCAAGAAATCCAGACATCTGTCCCGAGCCATAGGTGACCTTCATGGGCTGGCCTGAGACCCGGAATGTGGAGGAGAGCAGAGGGTTGAAGACCTTGTGGTGAGCTGCAGACACAAGCAGAGGTGACCCTCAGGTCAGCTGGGATGGGAGGAGTCCCACCGAGTCGGGGAGAGGTGGGGCAGGGTGCTTACCACAGGCCGGACTGGAGCAGTAGATGGACGGCACCCACAGGGCCGCAGAGCCGGTGTCCAGAACAACCTGGAACTCCTGAGGAGGCATGCCGATGCTGAGGATGCCCATGTACACCAGCTATGGCAGACAAGGGTGTGGCTGACCTGGCTGTCCCCCGGGTACCAGGGTGCCTTCCTCTGCGGGGATATCTTCACTGTCACACCTCTGCTTAGACCAGGGCTTCGGTTTGGGAGCTCTCCGGCCTCCTCCAAAGCTCTCAAGCCCTTTCCGCCCCCAAGGGCCCAACCTGTACTCTTTACTTTCTCAAAAGTCAAAATATTGAGAATTGGGGCTGGAGAGATGGCTCAGTGGTTAAGAGAACTGGCTGCTCTTGCAGAGGACCAGGGTTCAAATCCCAGCATCCACATGGTCCTAATTCTAGTTCTAGTGTATCCAAGGCCCTCTTCTGACATCTGTGAGCATTGTATGACATAGGTACACTTACATACTTGCAGGCATAACACTCATACACATAAAATAATAAATAACATATTTTTTTAAATGCAGCATCAAGACCACTCAGCCAGCCTTTTTATCATTTCTTCCCCTCCTTCTTTTCTTTTTGAGACAGGGTCTCACTCTGTCCCCACTGGCTGGCCTGGATCCATCTCACTAGGTAGACGAGATTGGTCTTGAAGTCAGAGATCTGCCTCTGCTGGGATTAAAGGCAGACACCACCATGCCTGACTTTTAATTTTTTTTTTTTTTTTTTTTTGGTCTTTTCGAGACAGGGTCTGCCTTTAGCCCCAGTTGGCCTGGAACTTGTCATGTAAGCCAGGTTGGCCTCGATCTCACAGAGATCCCTCTGCCTCTGCCTCCTGAGTGCTGGGATCAAATGCTTGTGCCCCCATGCCTGGCTCCTTGCTTCTTTTTGACAGGGTTTCATTATGTAGTTTCAGGCTGGCTTCCAATTTATGATCCTCCATCCTCCTGAGTGCAGGGATTATAGGCACATACCACCATGGCCAGCCAGGCTTTGCTCATCAGTGATGAGGACAACTTGTCGCCTGCCCATCTGAGAGCTCACTGATTGGTCATTGGTGGGAGTTTGGGGCCACAGGGGTGGGACTTCGGCTACCTGGGGAAACTTGATTTGCAATTGGATTTGGTGGCATCGCATTAGATATAGCTCATCCTTGCTGGTGGCCGGGGGTGGCCCAGGAAAGAAAGAACAAAGGCCCAGGTACCCAATGTCTTTTCATCAGGCCGTTACTCTCTACTTTATTCCTTTGATAAAGGGTCTCTCACTGAACCTGAGCCAGACTGGTGGGCAGCAAGCCCCAACAATTCTCCTGTTTCTGCCCCCCCCCAGGGTTATAGGCCTGTGTGATTATACTTGTTTTAGGTGGTTGCTACGGATTTGAACTGAGGTTCTCATGCTTAAGCAGCAAGTGCTTTTACCCGCTGAGCCATCCCAGACCCCTCAATCTACCCTTAAGGTGCTGCAGCTTTAATGTAGTATTCCTCCCGGAGGCTGCAGTGCTGCACAGGAGCCCTAGGGGGCGCTCTGGGACCCCAGCAGCTGCCGCACTCACGTCCAGGTAGTTTCTCATGGGCTCGTAGGGTACGGCTGGTTTCCGGTGCTGCTCAAGAAGCACGTGGGCGCTGCTGCATGGATACTTCTCCAGGTAATCCTTCAGCACGTGGCTTTCCCGCAGGTTTTCTCGCATGGACTTAACCTTCACCAGAGGGATTCTTTAAAAGAGAATTGGAAGCAGGATGTGGAGGCGCACGCCTTTAATCATAGCACTTAGGAGGCAGAGGCAGGCGAATTTTTGTGAGTTCAAGGCCAGCCTGGTCTACAAAGTGAGTTCCAGGACAGCTGGGGCTACAGGGAGACCCTGTCTCGAAAACACCAAAGAGAGAGAGAGAGAGAGAGAGAGAGAGAGAGAGAGAGAGAGAGAGAATTGGAAAAAAAGAGAGAGAGAGAGAATTGGGAAAAAAAAGAAAAAGAGAATTGGGGAGGAAACCACGTCAGAGACAGCCTCCAGGGGGCGCCACACCTTACATGGAAATCGCACAGATGGTTTTCCGAAAGCGAGCTTGTTACCAGAACGGGCCACCTAACAGTGGGAAGACAGCGACAGTGGGCCTGGGTTTGGATCTAGGTTCTGTTGTTCGTTCTCAATCTGATCCTGAGCTTCCCCTCTCTGTAAAGAAGGCAGGATATTAACAGCTCCGATGGATGCTGGAGTGGAGGTATCGTGCGGCTGCCGTCTGTGTGTCTGGCTGCTGCCCTTCTCAGTGTACCATGTCTTTCCCAAAGCTCCCTTGGAGGAAGATTGGGGGTCTCCAACTTCTCTATGTCTCTCTCCCTCCTTTTCTCTCCTTTAAAAACATTTATTTTCATTTATGTGTATGTGTTGTGGGTGCCCTCGGGGGCCAGAAGAGGCCATCAGATCCCTTGGAGATGGAGTTCCAGGCAGTTGTGAGCTGCCAGATATGGATGCTCGGAGGAGCAGCAAGCACTCTTAGCCACTAAGCCATGGCTCCAGCACCCTCTCCCCTTTTTGCTGCTGGAGATAGAGCCTAGAGCCTTGACTGCACTAATCAATATCTTCTTTTTATGTTGAGAGGAACCTGGGATGTAGAGAATTTGTGACTTTGCTGTGGTAGCCTTGATAGTTACTATCAAAGCTGGGCCCAGGAGGTAGCCCCCCACTCCCCTGATTTTTGAGACAGGGTCTCATATATCTCAGGCTGGCCTCAGGCTTGATATGTAGGCTAGGATAACCTTGAGTTTCTCATCCTCCTGCCTCTACCTCCCAGGTGCTGAGAGTACAGGCCTGCCCCCCCACACACACACACAGCGGGAAGCAGCTGTCTCCATCCATCCCTCTGTGGTTCAGTCAGAAGTGAGCATGTGAGAGTCGCCGCCAGGAAATAGAAAACTTGAGGGAGCGGAGGTGGGGACGCTGTTAGGGAAATGAAGGAACCTGACAAGAGTCCAGATGGAGCTCTGTGGACCCAGAGGCGGCCGGGGGAAGGGAACACACAGGAGAAGTCTGTAGACAAACACACACACACACACACACACACACACACACACCACGGGGGATGGGGAGGGAGATGGGGAGGGAAGGGAAGGAGGGAGGAACAGAGAGGTCTAGAAGAATAGAAAAAAAAATGCTGTTTCTAGATGGAAACTGAACTTGCTAGAATCGCCCTTCTTCCTACCTCCACTACCGAGTTAGATTCTGCTTGACTGCACTGTGCACTCCTGGGTCGCTCGCTCCCTCCCCTGCTGTCCACAGTTAGCGCAGGTCCACATTTCCGAGAGACCGGGAGGTCAACATTTCAAAAATTCCAAAAGAACTTGTTCTCTAAATGGATATCAAAAGCTCCTTTGTTCACTGCCCTGCCCTTGGTTTGATGACTTTTTCTAGCCTGACTTGCACCTGGCGTTGTGTAATTGTGGTTTTATGCTGTATAAACCCCACCTCCCTTTTCCTTGGGGTTGAGTTCCCTTGGGCACAAGCCCCTTCTTTGACTGTTGGCCGGCTTGCTAGCTAGCTAATAAAGGACTCTTGATTTGAACCCCCTAAACTGCGTGGCATTTCTCACTTGGTATTACAGAAACCCCCCATCACCACCCAAGGTTGTACACTGGAGAATTCTGGGAGGGACATTCACACAGCCCATGACATGACTTGTGCCTTTGGGGTTTGGGCAACCCTGACGACCTGCCCCAAGACTTCTAGGCCCTTCCCAGTACACATGGTGAAGTTTGATGAATGCACACCTGAACTTTATGAAAGTCAGAGAAGATTGTATTAGATTCCGTTTCCTTCTCCAGCCCTGAATTATGAGGGGAATATGAGACCAGAGTATATGGGGGTGAGAAAGAACCCAGAGAGCCAGCTGACATCACCCATCCCGCACTTACGTCACCAAGCATTCTGAGAGAGCCACAAGCCCAAAGATCCCAAGCCACTTCATGATTTCCTTCCTGGGCTCAAGTCATGCAGGAAAGGTGAGTTCTGGGTTGGCAGCTGTGTTGAGAGCTGCCTGTTAAATACCCTCTGGCCTGCCCTAATCATCCCCCAGAGAGCCACCTCATGGGGTGAGATAGGAAACACAAACTTCTCTGATAACATCTTCCCCCCTGTCAGTGTTCAGTGGGAAGGTGCTAGAAATTCTCAGAATCTGGAGTTTTAGTGTAATCACTTCCCTTGGGGCTTGGCTGAAAAACTAATGGCAAGCCACCTGACCTAACAGAGTGGGGGAGTCTCGATATCTTGGTGATAAAGACACAGAATAAAGAGATAGAAATCTGTATGTACCAGGTGCCGCGTGCTTGCCATCCATGATCCTGTGGAGCTTTCCAGTGGCCCGTGAAGTGTGTACTGCTGTCCTCAGTGTTGCAGCCTTGTTAGAAAGCAGGCTGCTGGGATCAATGAGTCCAAGTGCAGAGAAGTGCAGAGTGGAGATGCTGGAGGTGGCCTCTGTGTGGGTGTTCTATGGAGACACAGCGCCCACGGAACCAGTGCACCCCAGAGACCCAGGCTAGCCCAGCATGACCATTTAAACCACACATCTAAAAGATGTTGTTTGCATCCAGTAAGAATTTATTGAGGACCCGTTGTGTGCTGGAGCCGGGCTAGATCTTTAGATGTCACAGCCTAATAAGATACGTACATGTACCAGGGTATGTGGCACACGTCTCTGATCCCAGTACTCAGGAGGCAGAGGCAGGTGGACAGCTGTGAGATCAAGGCCAGTCTGCGATGGTGTATATAGTGAGAGTTCCAGACCAGCTGGGGCTACCTACTGAGACCCTTACCGAAAACAAATAAACAGAAACAAGACACCTACGATCAGAAACTGAGCACATTTTCTGCTTGGCTCTAAGGGGCTGGCATTTGCTTTTCTTACTTTTTCTTTGTTTAAACAGGGTTTCATGTAGCTCGGGCTGGTCTTGAATTCCTTATATAGCTAAGGAATACCTTGAATTCAGGGTCCTCCTACCTCTGCCCCAAGTGCAGGGATTACAGGCATGTGTGACCACAACGCCTTGTTAATGTGGTGCCGGGTGTGGAGGCCAGGGCCTCACGCATGCTAGGCGAGCACAGGTCTGAGCCACATCTCACTCCCCCTATACTTCCTTCGACTCCCACTGTCCTACAGCCCCCCAATGCTGCCCGCCACCCTGTTCTCCAAGGCCTCTTGTCCTGCGTTGGTGTGTTCTTCGTCGGTCTGCTCTTGGTGGCAAGTGCCTCTGGTGGGGCCATTTGTGAAAGGCTCACTGCTTGACAAAGTTCCAGTGACCTGACCTGTCTGGTTGAAGTCTGCTCTCCAGCTGACCTTGTTTTTTATTTTTTTTTTTCTTTTGTCTTTTTTTAAAATATTTTTTAAATTTTATTTATTTATTTTTTATGTGTATGAATGTACTGTCTGCATGTAGGTTTGTGCACCCATGTCGTGCAATGCCACGGAGGTCAGAAGAGGGTGTCGGATTCCCCTGGAACTGGAGTTCTCCTAGAATTGGAGTTACAGACGGTTCTCAGCTGCCATGTGGGTGCTGGGGATCGAACCCGGGTCCTCTGCAAGAACAGTTGGCGCTTTTAACCGCTAGGCCATCCCTCCAGCCCCTCTTTTTCTTTTTTTTTTTAAAGCACAAACATGTTTATTTACTAACCACCAGGATGATTGTAGTTAAATCAATACTTTGTAATGGGTTGAATGTAAAATGTTTGTTATACAGGTAATTGAACACAGTAATGAGAAACAAAACCAAAGAAAAGAAGCTCTAGGATAACTGCAGCCTGCTCGTTGAACTGAGCTTATCATTCTCAAAGCTAATTCCTGTCCAGGGTGGTCATGAAATGGTTATTCTACTTTCTCATAGACCCAAGTACAAGTGACGTCATTCACGACACACTCCACCACTACTTCCTGGCTATCAGTTTTTGTGTTATTGTGCTTTCCTTCCCATCCCAGTGCTGATGCTGGACCAAGGCACCGTCTGTGAAGGTGCCGACCGTCTGAGTTTTTCTGCCACCAACTGTAGTTTCATCAAATTTCTCTCCCAGTGTGCAGCAATACGGTGCTGTTTCAGTGTGCTCTTGGTCTTGACAGTGATATTACTGCCATCACAAGTAATAATGCAGTCTGGTTTGGCCATTGCACCCATTTTTCCACAGAGCCAGTCCCACACTGAGCTCCTTCATGTATTCCTCAAAACCTTGGCTTTCCATCAGGCACCACATCCCCTCATGGTCCTTGATGCTGGCCATGTCACCTGGGTTTTTAATAATTCTTATCATATTAATTCTTATTTTTCTGGCCTGCTTGACTTTCGGCTTTCTAGCAGCTAGGGTACCTGCTTCTGCCTCAAGGAGTGGAACTGACACTTTTGCCTTTTCTAGAAATGAGTCCTTTGTGAGGAATAATGGCACTGTGTACACAACTTAAAAGCATGATACAGCAGTAACTAAGACCTCTACAGAAACTGTATCATGCACAAATTGCCCAAGTAAAGAAAGGAATTTTGATTTCATGGTCAGGTTTAAACTAAAAAGAGAATTGTAGGGCAAAGTGAAACTAAGTCCAGTGAAGCTGTGGATTCTAGTGATCTGACTTAAAGATTAATAGCCTTTAGAAAATCACCTTAGCAGAAATTGTAAAAATCAGAAACTGAGGAAACCAATGACCAGAATAAAAACGAGATATGAATCAAAGCTACACCAGCCACGAAATGGCTTACGGGTCGAGCGAACAAAGAACTAAAGTAAGAAAAATAAAGTTCTCTGTTGTTAAAGCTTTAAAGCACTTTTTACACTGTCCAACACCTATGTAACCACAAGGCATAAAGAATGAAGTCCAGGCCCGGAGAGATAGCCTAGCAGTTAAGAGCACCGACCACTCTTGCAGAGGACCCAGTTTCGATCCCTAGCACCCACATGGCAGCTGAGAACCGTCTGTAACTCCAATTCCAGGAGAACTCCAGTTCCAGGGGAATCTAACACCTTCTTCTGACCTCCACGGCATTGCACAATATGGGTGCACAAACCTACATGCAGAGAGTACATTCATACACATAAAAAAAAAAAAGACTGAAGTCCTCGCTGGGCATGGTGGCGGCACAGGCCTTTAATCTGAGCACTGTGGGAGGTAGAGGCAGGCGGATCTTTGTGAGTTCAAGGACAGCCTGGTCTACAGAGCGAGTTCCAGGACAGCTGGGGCTACAGGGAGACCCTGTCTCGAAAAGACAAAAAAAAAAAAGAATGGAGTCCTCAGAGTTAAAAGTTAATATTAACTTTGCTTTGCTGCAAAACTGTTAAAAAGACTCCTCTGTCAGCACCAGCTACACCTCACCTGCCTGGAAATACTGCACAGCAGTGGCAGCCATATGCCTGTATATCCCAAATCTAATTGGCTGTTAGCTCTCTCCTTGGAGGAATAACCCATGGCTGATGCCACAAGCTTACATCCTCTAATGGTTAGGAGATGTTATATGCCACAGTAAGACCCTGTCATATTTAACAGAAAAAAAATGTAATTCATGGATTAACATACCATCCAAACATCTGTGTCTATGCTCACAGCTAGCTTGACACAATAAGTGGGACTGCTTAAATGCCTGTACAACTCCAATAGCTTGAAGTGCTTTTTTAGTATGACTGAAAAGGGTAACACTGTGAAAGCTGTCAATCCGTGAAAGGAAACAAACTGAACCGACCGGAGAAGTCCACAAGAATGGAACAATCAAAGAAGAATTAGACTGTTTTGTCTTCTCACACACTGTGCCCTTTCCTAAAGCCTATGGGAACAATCTGCGGAAGAGGGGAGTCGTGGTAGATGTAAGGGCAGCATGGGTAGTAAGGGTGAAACTCTGAGCTATAGAATACTGAACTATCTGGATCACTTTATTGAACAACATGCCTGTGCATACAGGTTTCTCCAACTGGACTATGGGCAACTTGGGTTGTTCAAAATTTGGACATGGATACTTGCAAAATGCCACCAATTACTTACTTGTATGACATACTGAGTAACATCATTGTTAGCTGCAAACAACTGTGTCATTGTATTATAGAATCCCTCTAAAAAATAAAAAAATAAAAAATAAAAAAAAAAAAGTTTCAGGATTCAAGATAACAGCACCAAATCGACCAGAAAATATGGCCATCTTATTATTTCACTTCTTAAATCAATGTTAAAACAGGACAAAGTGATTATAGGAGTGATCTATGCTATATGTAACATTATTTATGGTATGGACATGTTTTATAACATTAACTTATAACTATTATATGTTATTTGCATATATATTTTTATTTCTAAAAATAATTTATATTAATCCTGAATGGTTGTTGTTTATCTCAATTACAATTGGTGTGTGTACATTATTACTATGAGTTGAAGCAGTAACTGAAGATAAATAGAAAGCAAAGATAGATCATTTAATTTAAATAATGAATTGAAGAAAAGCTTGCACTGTGTGATGCTTAGGGCTTCTCTTATTAAATTTTAGTCGATATACAAAAATTAGTGAAACTTTTAATGTAAATAATGTATAGATACTGTGGCTATTTGCTTTTCATTTTTATTCAAATTGATGCTATATAGTCAAATATGAAAAGGTGTATGCAGAGTCTTGTCTTTTAACTATAATGATAAAGTGAGGTTTAGAAAATTTGCCTTTGAAGAGCTGTTCAAAATAAGCCAGATAAACATCATGAAAATTCATTAAATTACTTTAAAGATTTCTACTTCCCAATATCCTTTATTAATCATTTATAAAATATAAAAATTAAATTTATCCATGTATATCTAAATTATGTGCACATATGTAGCATGTTATATTTGTGTAAAGACACTATTCTCATGGTAATTTTAAATTTATAGGTTATTGGTACACATTAACATTCATCTACAATTTCCGTGCGACATTATTACATGGTATAATGAAAGGGAAGTTCTAAGATTATCAATTGAGAGGGACATTTATTTCCTTTTAATTCAATTGTTACAGCCTGGAATGACATACGGAAGTTTCAAGGTCTCTTACTTTGTTTTCCTTTGTGAATGCTGCTATGGTCAGCTGATAGTGTGTAAATTTCAATAGCACTTTTGTGTTTTGCCATTGGAAGGAATTGCATGGGAATCTGGACTTTCAGATCTGTGTCTTCTCTTTATAGAGTGGTATGTCTCCTCCCCAGGGATGTTGGACAGGGTCAGGGACAGTCCATTTGGACCCCATGGTCCACACCTTGAAAGAGGAATAGTATGGCGTGTCTGATTTGTTCTAACTAGTCTCCTAACCATGTAAACACTTCTACTGAGGCACTTGACATTGTTTTTCACTTTCCACTCCAATCTATGTTTCTTTCATTCCAAACAAAATTAAACCATGAAGACTCTGATGACCTGAAAAGAAGAAGGCTCATTTAGGTTTTGTGAGGATAGAAGAAAGGTTTCAGGAGATCTGAGGCCATTTTCACACTGACAGACCTTAATGTTCTGTGAAGGCTTGATGACACCCTCAAAGAAATGTTATAGATGCACAGACTGCAAATGGTTTCTGTGTTCTATCCATGTCCTCTTGGGGGATTTGAATGCCAATTATTTTCTGACTTAAGTAAATCACTTAATTTCTGAGCCTCAGAATCATTGATAAAATTTATCATCATTATCACCACCAATGTCTCCTCACATTCCTCATCATTCATCATCATCATCATGTGTGTTGGGGCATCATGTGTGCTGCTGCATGGCTGTGGAGGTCAGAGGGACAACTTTGGCTGTCCATTCTCTCCCATGGGTTCTGGGACTGAGCTCAGATCATCAGGGTAGATCCACAAGTGCTTGTACACACTAAGCTGTCTCACCAGCCCCATAATTAGATTTTACATTCCATTTCTAGCATTCTTTCAATGTTGTGCTTATTTGAAGAAAAAAATAACAAAACTAAGTCAGAGCATTGAGTGTTGTTTATTTGTTGTTTGTCAGTGGACTTAACACATGCACCTTTCTCTGCCGTGACTAGAAAACTGAAGTTATCTTCACCCAAATTCTCTCATAGGGAATAATGGGAAAAGACAAGAAAAAAAAAAAAACCTCATCCCTTCATCCAAGAGAACAGAGAAAGAGACAATAGCCCCTGTTGGTTAAAGTCTAGGTATAAATGGAATGATCAAAGTTAGGTATAAGGTTTTTCTGGGCCAAAATCTATGGACATGCTGGCTCAGCATCCTCAGGACCAAGCTGTTGTTTAATTCTAATTTATGAAAACTTGCAGGGCTGTGGGATGGCCGCAACCCAAAGTTTCAAGGACCACGTTTCCTACGCAGCCCTGGCTTGTGGTGGGAAGAGGCCTGGACCCCATTCTTTCACTATTCTATAGGGTGTGTCTGCTTAGGCCAACCCCACAGGAAAGGGCCAGGACGGGGTCAGCTGCTGGCTGCCCCCTCCTGCCCCTCCCATCCACCCAGCTCTGTGTCTGTGGGTTGTGCAGAAGAACCTGCATCCGTTTATTTTTACTATATTTTACCAACGGCTTGTGGTTAAAAAAAAAAAAAACAGGCCAGGTCGTACCATTCCTTAGAATAAAAGGCTAATCATTTATTTAAAAAAAAAAAAAAAAAAAAGCCGGGTGTGGTGGGGCCTGCCTTTAATCCTAGCACTCTGGAGGCAGAGGCAGGTGGATCTCTGTGAGTTCAAGGCCAGCCTGGTCCACAGAGTGAGTTCCAGGACAGCTGGGGCTACAGGGAGACCCTGTCTCGAAAAGACAAAAAAAAGAAAAAAAAAAGATTCTTGAGTCTTATCTGATTTCTTGGCTGCCTTTGCCCACTTCAGACCTGAACCTGCTGAGCTGGACTCCGCATGCCTCTGCCCACTAACCCTGCTGAGCTGGACTGCGCATGCCTCTGCCCACTGAACCTGCTGAGCTGGACCCTGCATGCCTCTGCCTACTGACCCTGCTGAGCTGGACTGCGCATGCCTCTGCCCACTGACCCTGCTGAGCTGGACTGCGCATGCCTCTGCCCACTGACCCTGCTGAGCTGGACCCTGCATGCCTCTGCCCACTGACCCTGCTGAGCTGGACTGCGCATGCCTCTGCCCACTGACCCTGCTGAGCTGCACCCTGCATGCCTCTGCCCACTGACCCTGCTGAGCTGGACCCTGCATGCCTCTGCCCACTGACCTTGCATCCTCCTGGCCCTTCTGGTCCATTTTGATGTTTCCCTAACATGTGCACATGGCAGGCCTTGACATGTATTTAATGAACTAATGAACTCAAAAGTTTAATTTTTCTGGGTTGGAGAGATAGCTTGGGAGTTAAGAGCACTGGATACTCTTGCAGAGGATCTGGGTTTGGTTCCCAGGACCCACATGGTGGCTAACAACTGTATGTAACTCCAGTTCCAGGGAATCCAGTGACAGAGGTGGACTTATGTATATGCAGGTAAACACTCATATGCATTAAAAAAAATCCAAAAAAAATTGGGCTGGAGAGATGGCCTAGTGGTTAAGAGCACCGAATGCTCTTGCAGAGGACCCGGGTTCGATTCCCAGCACCCACATGGTGGCTGAGAACCATCTTTAACTTCAGTTCCAGGGGAACCTGACTCCCTCTTCTGACCTCAGAGACATTGCACAACACAGGTGCATAAACCTACATGCAGACAATACGTTCATACACATAAAAATAAAATTTTAAAAATTTAAAAATCAAAAAAAATATTATTTTATGTGTATGAGTGTATTGCCTGCATGTATATAAATGTACCTGTGTCATGCAGTGACCTTGAGGGTCAGAAGGGGATGTCGGATTCCCTGGAACTGGAGTTACAAATGGTTGTTAGCTACCATGTGGGTGCTGGGAATCGAACCCAGGCCCTCTGCAAGAGCAGTCAGTGCTGTTAACTGCTGAGCCATCTCTCCAGCCCACCTACAGAAATTTTATTTTATTTTTTTTTTGGTCTTTTCGAGACAGGGTCTCCCTGTAGTCCCAGCTGTCCTGGAACTCTCTCTGTAGACCAGGCTGGCCTTGAACTCACAAAGATCCGCCTGCCTCTGCCTCCCGAGTGCTAGGATTAAAGGCGTGCGCCACCACGCCCGGCATCACCTACAGAAATTTAAGTTACATTTTTCTCTTGTTCTAATGAGATGGCTCTAGGACCCAGGTGGTAGAAGGACGGAAGTAATGCTCTCCAGTTGTCCTCTGGTCTTCACACATGTGCCATGCATGGTACACACCCACACACATATGCACACCCAAAAGAAACCAAAACAAACATGTAAAATGTATTTGTGATCAAACGAAACACTTTTTTGAAAAGTTTAATTTGGGGCTGGAGGGATAGCGCAGCACTGGCTGCTTTTGTGGAGGACCTGGTTCCATTCCCAGCACCCACATGGTGGTTAACAACCTTTTGTAACTCTAGTTCCAGGGAAGCCGACGCCCTCTTCTGACCTCTGCTGGTATTGCATAACATGGGTATACCTACCTACAGGCAGACATTACACTCAGACACATAAAATAAAATAAAATAAATAAAATTTAAAAAGTTTAATTAATAAAAAAGGGCAAGCACTCCCTGCTCTCAAGGAGTTTGTAGTCTGGGTGTGACTGGCACACTCAGGCTGTGGAGGAAGCAAGAGATGGATGTATGCCTGGTGTCCACCCTGGGCTCGCCACAAGGGGTAGCGTTGAGTCAACTCCTAATTGTAGCTGTCATCTTGGAAGGTGGTGGCCTTAGGGCCAAGTTGGCCAACTTTTTTGTGAAGATTTTTTTTTTATTAATTAATTTGTTTTTAGTTCATGCATATGAGCGTTTTGCCTGGATACATGTAAGTATATTTGTGTTGTACAATACAGACAGGCCAAAAGAAGGTATCAACTCTTCTGGAACTGGAGTTATAGACAGTTTTTAGTCAACGTATGGGTGTTGAGAACTGAACCCAGGTCCTCTGAAAGAGCAGCCTGTGCTGTTAACTGCTGAGCCATCTCTCCAGCCCCAAGTTGGCCAAATTTTCAAGAGAAGTCAGAAATCTGGACAGTTATATGAAATTCCTAATTAATGTTAACAGCTGGACTATTGTGTGATATGTACTTTGGTTTTCATACACTTTACTCCTGAATTCCTCCCCAAAGCAGACCAGGGAAACTCAACCTACCCCCCCACCCCTCTGTCTTGGAACCAGCCATAAAGATCTCTGACTACCTGTCTGATAACAGGTGGCAGGCGTTCTTCCCAGAGGGCACCTGCCCATGCACCTGACAAGAGTTCTGGAGAGAAAGGCAGAGAAGGGGCCCAGGGGCTCCCACCTTACTCTTTTGCTTTGCCACATTTTGACACTGTTGTCCATGCCTTTGTAACAAAGTCTCCATTAAAAACAAAACAAAACAAAAGAAAAAAAAACAAAAAAACATGACTTTAATCCCAGCACTCTGGAGGCAGAGGCAGGCAGATCTCTGAGTTCAAGGCCAGCCTAGTCTATATAGTAAGTTCCAGGAGATCTGGGGCTCCAGGGAGACCCTGTCTCAAAAGGACCAAAACAAACAAACAAACAAACAGCAAACAAACAAGGAGGGTCTGGAGAGATGGCTCAATAGTTAAGAACATTGGTTGCTCTTGGAGAGGAACTAGTTCCATTCCCAGCACACAGGTTGGAGCTGTCTATAACTCATTTAAGGGGATTCAGCGCCCTCTTCTGGCTTACACAGGCACTGCATGCATGTGATGCATTTACTATATCCAGGCAAAACACTTCTACACATAAAATAAAAATACATAAAATATTTTTTAAAACCTAAAAGGCCAGGGTTTGTAGAGCTTGTTGATGTCTGTAGGTCCATGGAGTGTGGTGTACACTGCAGATTCGAAAGCCTGCCTTCTCTTCTCCCATATGCATGCCCTGAAGCTCTCATTGCAGTCCTGAGCATGTCTTTTACCATAAGCCACAAATGGAAGTGTTTCCCCAAGCTGCATGAAGCCAAGGAGATCCTGGGAGACCCCAACTTATACCCAGTTGAGCTGTAGCACACAGAACACAACTTAGAGCTGAAGCTGGTGCCTAGAACATAGGGCAGACAGGGGCAGTCTCCAGGATAGACAAACCAATGGATTTAAAAATAGCTCCCACGGGTCTGGAGAGATGGCCCAGTGCTTAAGAGCACTTGCTGGTTTTTTTTTTCTTTTCTTTTTTTTTTTTTTTTTTTTTTTTTTTGTCTTTTCGAGACAGGGTCTCCCTGTAGTCCCAGCTGTCCTGGAACTCACTCTGTAGACCACGCTGGCCTTGAACTCACAAAGATCCACCTGCCTCTGCCTCCCAGCACTTGCTGTTTTTGAAGAGGACCAGAACCCATATGGTGGCTCACAACCATTTGTAACTCCAGCTCCAGGAGATCTGGCGCCCTCTTTTGGCCTTTATGTGCACTGCAACACACATGGTGCACATACATAGTGCATGCAGGCAAAAACACTCATTCACATAAAAAAATTAATTTAAAGCTGGGTGTGATGGTGCATGCCTTTAATCTCTTGGGAGCCAGAGGCAGGCAGGATCTCTGTGAGTTCCATGCCCACCTGGTCTACATACTTAGTTCCAGAACAGCTGGGGCTACAGGGAATCCCTGTCTCAAAAAGACAAAAAAATTTTTTTTAAATATGGCTCCCGCCGGGCGTGGTGGTGCATGCCTTTAATCCTAGCACTTGGGAGGCAGAGGCAGGCCGATCTCTCTGAGTTCAAGGCCAGCCTGGTCTACAGAGAGAGTTCCAGGCCAGCTGGGGCTACAGGGAGACCCTGTCTCAAAAAAAAAAAACAAACCCATCTTGTCAGAAAAATGTCCAGAAAATCTTTGGCCCTGCCTGGGAAAATGCAGGCTTATCTCCTTGAACTGGTAAATGAAATGGAATAGTACTGCTTTTCCAGGAGTCCAGAGTCTTGGGTGGTAGGTGGAGTTGGGGCTCTGCCTCTTACTCCCCACTTTCGTTCATTGACTCAGTTTGGTTTTACCCTAATGGAGGGCACTTGACAATATCTGGCAAATTACACACACAGATAATCTTTGCTTCAGCAATTTTGTTTCTAGGAGTCTACCAGAAAGATACAATAGCAATTAATATTAGTTGATGTTGGGAATCATTCTTGATCAATTTTAGTCATCGAAGCAGGGTCTCAGAATCTGCCCAGAGCTCATGAATACTGCTAATCTTGCTCACCAGCTTGCTATGTCGCTCTCCCGTCTCTGCTTCCAAGGCTGGAAGCTCGGGTGGGTCACCACAGCCACTGGCATTTCCTTGGGTTCTGGGGATTCCAACTCCAGTCTTCACACTTGTGTGACAGGCATTGTACACACACACACACACACACACATGTGAGCGCACGCACACACACATGTGTGTGTACAATGACTGCCATATATGGGTGTGTGCATGTGTGTATGTATGTATTATGTATGTATTTTGAGACAGCATTTTCCTGTAGCCCCAGCTGGCCTAAAACTCACTATGTTGACCAGGCTGGCCTCAATCTCACAGAGATCTGTGTATCTCTGTCTCCAAAATTCTGGGATTAAAAGTGTGGACCACCATGCTCAGATCTTTTTCTTATTTTTAAAAATATGTACCTAAGGCAGGTGAATCTCTATGAGATAGAAGCCAGCCTGGTATACATAATGAGTTCCACAAACAAAACAAAAAAGCCCCAAAACAAACAAAAAAGGGAAAGTGGGGCTGGGGACGTAGCCAATGGTAGAGCACCTAACCTTGGCTCTACCTCAGCACTGAGAGAAAAAAAAGGAAAAAGAAAAAAGAAGAGAGAACCCCCCCCCAAAGTACAAATTGTTTCCATGGAGGAACAGAAATATACATAAGATTTTTCACAAAAGGAAATAACGTCAGCCATGCATAGTGAGTTCCAAAAAAGCTGGGGCTACAGGGAGACCCTGTCTCAAAAAGATAAATAAATAAATAAATAAATAAATAAATAAATAAATAAATGTGCTGGATAGCTTTAGAGTCAACTTGACACACCTGGGTTGAGGGAGCCTCAATTGGGGAATCGGCTCCATTGGATTGGCCTGTGGTCACATCTGTAGAGTATTGTCTTGATGGTCGAGCAGTGTGGGAGGGCCCAGCCCACAATGAGTGGTGCCACCCTGGGCAGGTTGTTGTGTACTGTATAAGAAGGCAGGCTGGGCATGAGCCAGGGAAGCAAGCCAGTGAACAGCATTCCTCCATGGCCTGTGCTTCAGCTCCTGCCTCCAGGTTCCTGCCCTGAGTTCCTGCCTTGGGCTCCCTAAGTGATGAACTGTGACCCAGGAGATGTAAGCTGAATAAACCCTTTCCTCCCCAAGTTGGTGTTGGTCAGAGTGTTTTGTCACAGCAATGGAAGACAAACTAGAATAAATAAATAAATAAATAAATAAATAAATAAATAAATAAGTAAATAAATAGGAAAGAACTGCAAACAGTAAGATCTTAACTTGGAAACACAGTCACAGAAAGGAGACAAGTGACTTTAAAATGCAAGTCGTGCGTGTGTGTGTGTGTGTGTGTGTGTGTGATTGTGTATGGTTGTATGTGTGATTGTGTGTGTGTATGTGTGTGGCTGTATGTGTATGATTTTGGTTGTATGCGTGTGGTTGTATGAGGCTGTGTGGTTGTATGTGAGTTGCTGGGCATCGAAGCTGGGACGCCGCACGCGCTAGGCAAGTGCTGTACAACTGAATTCTACTCCCAGTTCCTAAAAATGCCAACTTCTGACAGTGAAGTATTTTCTAAAGATGAGAGACAGAAAGGGATGGAGACCACAGAAATTTTAAACTATATGTGATCTGATTGGTCATATTAGTACTGTGGTTTTGAAGCTCTTTACATATTCTGCCTAGGTTAAAACACACAGCAGTCATGTTGGTGACGTAATCAAGTAAGACTTTTCAGTGCTAGAGAGGAGAAAACAAAAGAACAGGTTAAATAAGAACCTGAACTTTCAGAAACCGGATTGGGGGTGTAAGTTTGCTTTAATTATTATTATTATTATTATTATTATTATTATTAATTTTTTTTTTTGGTCTTTTCGAGACAGGGTCTCCCTGTAGCCCCAGCTGTCCTGGAACTCGCTCTGTAAACCAGGCTGGCCTTGAACTCACAAAGATCCACCTGCCTCTGCCTCCCAAGTGCTAGGATTAAAGGCGTGCACCATCACGCCCGGCTTGATTATTATTATTATTATAAAAACAACAACAGCAACAAATTTATTATTATTATATTTATTTTTGGTCTTTTTGAGACAGGGTCTCCCTGTAGCTCCAGCTGGCCTGGAACTCACTATGTAAACCAGGCTGGCCTTGAACTCCCAGAGATCTGCCTGCCTCTGCCTCCTGAGTGCTGGGATTAAAGGCGTGCGCCATTTATGATCATTGATAAAGGGAACTATCAACAATGTGTGGGAACATCCTTTTTTGTAGGAACCATGTCGCAGGTGCCCATGAGTAGTCAATGAAACAAATTCTTTATTGAAAAATTCTGGCACTCAATTCAGAAGACACCACCCAACAGGGAGTTTATCTATGATGCACACCGACAAAGGTGTCCACGGATGCCGAAACTGTAAGATGGAAGGCTTGGGGGAGTTCATGACAGGTGGATTATCATTGTTTTAAATAAATTCTGGTGTCCAAGGAACCCACTAATATCACACAAAGGACATGGGAACAAAGTGAAAGTGACTTGGCAAGGCAGCTTTTATTTTTGAGTACTGAGCAAGCACATCAGGCATGGAATTTTATAGGACTGTTTTATTTTTTTTGTCTTTTTGAGACAGGGTTCCCCTGTAGCTGTCCTAGAACTCACTATATAGACCAGGCTGGCCTTGAACTCACAGAGATCTGCCTGCCTCTGCCTCCCGAGTGCTGGGATTAAAGGCGTGCACCACCACACCTGGCAGAATTTTATAGGTTTTTATCACTAACACAATTTTATAGGTTTTTATCACTAACACAAGAACACTGTGTCTTTTCACATTGGCTGAGGTCAGACCTCACAGTTTTTTTTTTTTTGTAACTGGCTAATTTAAAAAAAATTTTTTTTTATTAATTTTTATTTATTTCTGTATGTGTACAAATGTACTGTCTGCATGCAAGTCTGTGCACCCGTGTCGTGCAATGCTGCAGAGGTCAGAAGTGGGTGTCGGATTCCCCTGGAGCTGGAGTTCTCTTGGAATTGGAGTTTCAGACGGTTCTCGGCCGCCATGTGGGTGCTGGGGATCGAACCGGGTCCTCTGCAAGAGCGGTCGGCGCTCTTACCCGCTAGGCCATCTCTCCAGCCCAACTGGCTAATTTTAAATAGTGCAAAGAAAATGAAGGAAATAGAGAAGAGTTAGCTGCTTAGACCTTCAAATTCTGGGGAAGGCAGTAGAGCCTTTGAGAGATTACAAAGTAGCATTTCAGAGACTACATTCCAGTGATCATTCTTTAGATAGAAAAGATTTGTATTCCTTGTAAATATTTCCCTCTGGGTGACAACCCTGGGACCCACTTATCTACTTGAGCAGCCATTAAAGTGAGACAGAAATCCTGAGCCTCTAGTGTGTAAAGTGTCCGCTGATCCCCAGAACCCATGTAGAAGCCTGGTGCAGTGGCCTGAATCGGAACCCCCAGCGTTGGAGGGCAAAGATGGGGGCTCCCAAGGGCTCACTGGCCAGCAGGCCCAGCTGAAACAGTGCACCTGGATTCAGTGAGAGACCCTGTCTCAGAAAACAAGGTAGCGTAATGCCAGGCATGGTCCTGCACAACTCTAATAGTTTAATCCCACCACTCAGGAGGCAGAGGCAGGTGGATCTCTGTGAGTTTGAGGCCAGTCTGGACTACATAGGAAGTCTGAGGACAACATAGGAAGTCTGAGGCCAGCTGGGGCTACAGGGAGACCCTGTCTCAAAAAAGCAAAATAAACAAACAAGCAAAAAGTACAGCACTTGCTGCACAAGCCTGATGATCTCAGAATTCGCATAATGGTGGAAGGAGAGACCTGCACAAAGTAGTCCTATGACCTTCCCTATGTATGCTGTGGCATGCATCTGTGTGCCCCCCCCATCATGTACATGCGTGTGTGCACACTCGTACATTCAACACATACCCGTGCAAAGAAATCATGAAACTCTGATATAATGCTGTGAGATGTTTGGAACCACTGTGGGGAGTGCCCGCAAGGAACTTGAATAGTCTAGATTTAATCACCAGCTTCTAAGAAATACAAAGATAAGGAACAAGGAAGCATCCTCTAACTTCAACAGGCAGGAGTTTCCACACAGCAGATGAACCCTTTGGCCCACTCCCTTTTAAAAGCTAAACTTAATTTCTCAGAGCAGTTGTAGGCAGAAGGTTCAGAAGGTTTGGGGTTTCGTTCATAGGCCCTTCATAGCCATGAATGCCCCCATTATAACACTCTACAAGCAGAGTGCCCCCCCCCAACAACAGCAACAACAACAGTGTTTATATTCCAGGAGTCAGGTTCTCTCTCTCCACCATGTGGGTCCCAGGGACTGAACTCAGGCCCTTAGGCCTATCAGCAAGGTCCTTTACCTGCTGAGCCACTGAGTGCTCCCTCCCCTTTTAAGCAAATAAATGGCATAAAAGGAGACTTATCTATTCAAAGTCTGAAGAGCAGACAAAGGAAAGTGACATGTGGGTTTGCTTTAGATCTCAGCAGGATTTAAATATACAAACCATTAAAAGGCATCATTTTATTTTATTATTTTATTTTATTTTATTTTATTTTATTTATTTTATTTTATTTTATTTTATTTTATTTTATTTTATTAATTTTATTTGTAGCGCTGGAGATTGAACTCAGGGGCTGGTGCCAGACAAGCTCTGTACCGCTGTCTGTAGTCCTTTAGAGAATCAAGGAAATGCGAACACGGAATGCTAGTGAGCGACGTCAGAAGGCATTTACTCTCACTCTTCTCCTGTCCGTCATTTTCATGGTTTCTCGCTATGTCTCCTCAGAAGACCTTTAGAGGGGCTGGAGAAATGGCTCAGCGGTTAAGAGCACTGACTGCTCTTGGAGAGGTCCCGGGTTCAATTCCCAGCACCCACATGGCGGCCAAGAACCGTCTGTAACTCCAATCCCAGGAGAACTCCAGTTCCAGGGGAATCCGAGACCCTCTTCTGACCTCTGCGGCATTGCACGACACGGGTGCACAGACCTGCATGCAGACAGTACATTCATACACATACAAAAATAAATAATTTTTTTTTAAAAGAGAAAGACTTAAAAAAAAAAAGTAGAACCTTAAAAAAAAAAAAAAGAGGCCGGATTCCCCTACACCCTGAGCAGCTCCACTCTCTCCTGCACCTGCCCCCTTCTAGCCTGGGCCCAGGGACCACTCCTGCACCTTCCACCCCACATCTCTGGACTCCCCTCTGAGTTCAGACCCGCTAACTTCGTCCTGATCCCCTGAACTTAGACCAGCTCAATTTTCCCACTTAGCCGTTCCGACCCCCACCTTGCCCCCTGGCTTTCCGATTTGGCTCCTGATCTTTTTTTTTTTTTTTTTTTTTTTTTTTTTTTTTTTTTTTTTGAGTCAGGGTCTTCCTATAGCCCCAGCTGTCCTGGAATTTGCTCAGGCTGGCCTTGAACTCACAAAGATCCACCTGTCTCTGCCTCCCAAGTGCTAGGATTAAAGGCATGCGCCACCGTGGTTCTTTTTACAGCAGATGAAGTCTATTGCAGGGTTCTATAGCTGGTCACACACAGAGAACATATGACCGAGAGGAGCCCAGCCCTAAGTGACACATCCACAGTGGAACCTCCACGCCTATGACTCATGGGACATAGCAGAGAGAATCCTAATACATCCCTCAAACTCTCACCTGGAGTTTCCCCACATAACAAACTGTGATGCACACAGAAAGCTACGTTTTAGAGAACAAGAGGCTAGAGTGTGTGTCTCCGGATAAGACTCCTATATTAAACCTCAGTGACTATTGGGGAAGAAGGGGTGGAAGGATTGTAAGAGCCAGGGTTGGTGCGCGGTCATAAGGAAACAGAGGCTTTCGGGCCCCTGGGAACTTGCTCATAGGAACTCGCAACAATGCTGACAGCATGCGCAAGACCTGTGCTGACTCAATCAGACAGAAACTCAGCATAGGACGAGGGAAACGAGCAGTGGGCCCTGAAGGCAGCCGAAGAACTACTGGCAAGTGGTTACTGCTGGGCAAAGGAGATTAGATCTTCTTTAAGGGAGGGACTCTAGACAGGCTGGCTGGACTCCAATGGATGAACTTGCATAGAGGGACATCTGGGCACAAATGCTTGACTGGACAGGACTTAACATATACGACAGAATGCATGAAATCCAGCGAGGAGGGTTATGGGGCATGGACAGGGGAGGGCTTCTATTTTGATTAAAATCTATCATATGAATGCACAAAACTCAATAAAAATATTTTTTGAAAAGCACAGCTCACTGGGTGTGGTGGTGCACATCTTTAATCCTAGCACTCAGAGCTTTGTGAGTTCAAGGCCAGTCTGGTCTACAGAGTGAGTTCCAGGCCAGCTGGGGCTATAGGGAGACCCCTTCTCAAAAAGACCAAGAAAAAAAAAATCACATCTCCTCCATTAGATGGCTAACTAAACAACTAGCAAGCACAGGCTGAGCTGGACTAACTATTTTATTTTTCTGGAGTTATACTGAGTTGATCAGGAAAAAAGGAGATCAGCAATAGGAAATTAAAGCAGAAAACAAAGTGAGGAGGGTGGATAGAACTGGGGCATAAGTCAAATTAACCAAGACCTAGACTATAGAGTAGCTTCGTGGTGTGAAGAGACGGCACAAGAAGGAAGGAGATGAGGGAGTGAAGGGAGACATCAACAAGCATAACGTGACGTGTGCTATGAGAGAGCGCTCCCGGATGCACAGCTGTGTTCCCTACAGCTGCTATTCTTTATCCTTTTTTATTCAACTGATGGCTAAAAATCATGAAACACTGGGGCTGGAGAAGTGGTTCAGTGGTTAAGAGCACTGGCTGTACTTGCAGAGGACCCAGGTTCGAATTCCAGCACCCATATGGTGGCTGACAACCATTTGTAATTCCAGTTCCAGGGGGCCCTACATCCTCTTCTGACTTTGGACATTGCACAACATGGGAACACCTACCCACATTCAGGCAAAACACTTATACACATAAAATAAAAAATAATAAATAAAATTAAAAAACCCAAATACCCAAACAATTCTCTCAAACAAAGAGTTCATGATTTTGCTTAGAATAAAAGAGTACTGGGTCAAGCTGGGCATAGTGGTGCATGCCTTTAATCTTAGCAAGAGTACTGGGTCTATTAAAATCTCCTACGACAATGGAATTCTATGGAGTGGTAAAGAAAGATGACATTGCCAGGCGTGGTGGTGCACACCTTTAATCCTAGCACTCGGGAGGCAGAGGCAGGCGGATCTTTGTGAGCTCAAGGCCAGCCGGGTCTACAGAGTGAGTTCCAGGACAGCTGGGGCTACAGGGAGACCCTGTCTCGAAAAGACCAAAAA
>VZQC01014891.1:3585849-3598530 GCA_009823505.1 Rhizomys pruinosus
GTTTTCTGGTGGAGTTTTTAGCATCCCTTAAGTAAACAATCATATCATCAGCAAATAGGGATAGCTTGACTTCTTCTTTTCCAATTAGTACTCCTTTAATTTCCTTTTCTTGTCTTATTGCTCTAGCAAGTGATTCAAGCACTATATTGAAGAGGAGTGGTGACAGGGGGCAGCCTTGCTGAGTTCCTACCTTTAAAGGGAATGTTCCTGTCATTTCCCCATTTAGGATGATATTGGCTGCAGGTTTCCTGTATATGGCTTTGATTACATTGAGGAATGATCCCTCCAATCCAATTCCTTCTAGGACTTTAAGCATGAAGGGATGCTGGATTTTGTCAAAGGCTTTTTCAGCATCAATTGAGATAATGGTGTGGTTTTTGTCTTTCATTCCATTTATGTGTTTGATGATGTTTATTGATTTTCATATGTTGAACCATCCCTGCATCTCTGGTATGAATCCAACTTGGTATGATGGATGATCTTCTTGATGTGGGTCTGTATGCGATTTGCCAGTATCCTGTTTAGAATTTTGGCATCTGTGTTCATGAGGGAGATGGGTCTATAATTCTCCTTTTTAGTTGGATCTTTGCCTGGTTTTGGTAACAGAGTGATGCTGGCTTCATAGAAGGAAATTGGGAGATTTCCCTCTGATTGTATCCTTCTAAACAGTTTCAGTAATAATGGTTGTAGGTCTTTTTGAAATGTTTTATAGAATTCTGCCATGAAACCATCTGGGCCTGGGCTTTTTTTAGTTGGGAAGTGAAACAGTGAACTTCTGCTCAAAACAGTAAACTTCTGCATTGCGAATTTTGAGAGAGACTGAGAAAATGATGAAAAACATGTTTGACAGAATGCATGAGCTCTGGTGGGGTGGGGGGGCAGAGAAGGGGGCACGGGTCTAGATTTGATTTGTAATGTAATTTAGTTTGTATGAAATGCACAGAACTTCAATAAAACAGTGGCTTAAAAAAAAAAAAAAGCTCCTGGCCAGGCATGGTGGCTCACACCTTTAATCCTAGCACTCAGGAGGCAGAGGCAGGTGGATTGTTGTGAGTTCAAGGCCAGCCTGGTCTACATAGCAGTTCCAGGCTAGCTGGGGCTATAGGGAGACCCTGTCAAAAAGATCCCCCCAAAAGAATAATAATGATGATAATAAAGATAGGTAAATATCTGAACACTGCCAAGGCTTTTTTGATGCTGAGTGATGGGTTACTGGGATCACCATACTATTGAGATTGATTTTTCAGGTTTGAAATTCTTTTCCAATGATTTGAAACATTTCCTAGTTTTTGGTTTGGTTTGGTTTGGTTTGAAATAGGCCCTCACAGTGTAGCAGGCTGGCTGGGAACTCAGGTATAAGCCTGGAACTTGTGAACATCCCTGCTGCCTCTGCCCCATAAATGCTGGGATTACAGGGTGAATTAGTCACTTTTCTGTTGCTGTGATAAAACACCATGACCAAGGGAACGTATCAAAGGAAGAGTTTATTTAGAGCTTATGATTGATAGTTCCAGGGAATCAGAGTCCATTATGGTGGGAGGCATGGTGGCCGGTGCTGGAGCAGCAAGCCAAGGTTCACATCTCGCAACGAGCACAGGAAGTCGAGAGGGAGAGACTGGAGACCGCAAGGCTTGTTAAACTCACTAAGCCCGCCCCCAGTGACATACTTTCTCCAGCACAGCCACACCTTCTAAGACCTCCAAGAACAGTGCCACCAACTGGGGACAAAATGTCTGAACACTTAAAGCCTATGGGGGACATTCTCATTCAAACCACCACACAGGGGTACGATACCGCACCCAGCAACATTTCCATGTAGAAGTCCCTGTCGTCAGCAGTACCATCAGTGTCTGGAGACTTGGGCAGTCTGGCACCAGTTGAGTCGCTCTGGATCCTTCCTGTCCTGTGCTCTAGATTCCACCTCGGGGTTACCCAAGCACACAGAGCCTTTGTGGAGCCATGATGTTGCCTGTAGTAGAATAGATGGGGCAATTGTGAGTCCGGTCAACCTTGTCACTGCGCCATCTGCAGGGTGAGGGATAGCGGCCTGGGAGAGGCTGAAGGGCTAAAGCTGTAGGGATGTTTTGAAGGGCGGGGTCCACGACTGAGTAGTGGAGAGGAAGGTTGCTGGTGTGGAACAGAAGGTCCAGATGTCAAGAAGCCCTGAGAAGGAAACCAAGGGTTTAGAGGAGAGAGACTGGGAATGTGTCTCCCATGGCAGTGAGATGGACACAGCAAACCAGGAGCCCAAATTAAACAGGCAAATTGCTCTGGAGAGGAGAGCTAGGACCACAGCAGGACCTGCCGGGGGTCCAGCTCCACCTGAGTCTTCTGGTGTACTGATGCCAGAGGCTGGACCTGGCCCTTTCTGTAGGGGTTCCTGCTCCAGATATGGAGGCCTTAGACAATGGCTGAACGTCTGCTACTGCTGGACCACGCAAAAGGGGACAGCTGCATCTGGTGACCCTTTGATAACTCTGTCTCGTAAGGTCACCTCAGAAGAGCCCAACACCTAGAACGTCTCTCATCTTAAAATTCACCTGACCTTTTCTCACATGCCTGGGACCCCAGAGACTTTTGTCATCCATCTTTTAGGAGAGGTGACATGTCTCTTTGGGTCAAGCTGTTGTCGGAGAGTTCTCAGACTTCCTTGTTGGTAACTTCTGCCTTGTGACTATCGGTCACGTCTCACTGAATCTGAGTGCCAGAATGTCCCATGGGAAGGGACCCAGAGGTTGTCTGGCTCCTGGTAAACAGGTAGGTGGTGCCTTGCTAGGTAACGCCTAATTTTCCATTTCCATCCCAAGTGCCAGGCAGACTTTGCCAGTTGATCCCAGCACGCCTGCCTTCTGGATGCATCTGTGGAGACCTGAGTACCACATTCCTCTGTTGCCTGCATGTCCCATTTGTTAGCATGGGCATTTGGAGAGGAGGAACTGCAACCCTGGTCTGTTAGTGGAAGAGAGGACACAAAGAATTGTGCCGTGTGACTTACCAAGATCTGTAAGGTAACGTGGGAAGGTACTGGCACCCAGGGCTTCTGGGCTCAGGCAGTTTCTTCCCATGGGTGCACAGACTCTGAGAGCCTTGAAAAGAAGAGGCCAGAATTTTCTGTCCAGTGGTATCTCTCAGAGGGGTGAGGCTGCCATGCTTTGAAGTTATTTTCCTGTGTCCTCAGCCCCAGTCCTACATCTGTATCACCTTGGAGTCCAGGGGCCAGGGACTGCAGGGGCAGGTGCAGCTGGATGTATACCAGGAAGCAGGAGGTAGTAGTGTATGCAGGTTAGTGCTGGATCCTGCCCTGCGTGGCAGCGCATGGTGTCTCATTCTCCTCTAGATGCTACTGCCTCTCCTGTGTTGGTGTGGCACTGGCCCAAGTCTTAAACAGCTTCTAGCTGGACTTTGCCAACTGAAACCAGGTCTCCTACTAGGCACGTGCAATCTGTGGCCCACGTATGCCCTGGAAGAACTATGAACACAGACCAACACAAACTGTAAACTTACTTAAAATATGAGATTTTTTCTGTGATCTTTTAAAGACTTGAAAAATTTTAAATTTTGTATATGTGTGTGTTCATGTAGGAGAATGCGCCGGGCGTGTTGGCACACACCTTTAATCCTAGCATGCGGGAGGCAGAGGCAGGCGGATCTTTGTGAGTTCAAGGCCAGCCTGGTCTACAGAGTGAGTTCCAGGACAGCTGGGGCTACAGGGAGACCCTGTCTCAAAAAAGACCAAAAAAAAAAAAAAAAGGAGAATGCGCATGTGAGTGCAGTTTCTGGAGGAGGCCAGAAGAAGGCACCAGAGTCCCTGGAGCTGGAGTTACGGGATTGTGAGCCACCTGGTGTGGGTGCTAGGAACAGAACTTGGGTCCTCTGCAAGAGCAGTACACACTCTTAACCACTGAACAATGTGATTGCCAGGGGTGGTGGTGCATGCCTTCAATCCTAGCACTTGGGAGGCAGAGGCAGATAGCTCTCTGTGAGTTCAAGGCCAGCCTGGTCTACATAGTGAGTTCCAGGCCAGCTGGGACTAAAGGGAGACCCTGTCTTAAAAAGACCAAAAAAAAAAAAAAGGAATATTTATTATTGTTATTGTGTGTTTATCCTTTTGTCTCTTTGTGTGTACAGTGTGCTGCTGTGTGCATGCATGTGCTGCCATGTGCACGCGTGTGCTGCTCTGTGCACTCAGTGTTGCTGTGTGCATGCGTGTGCTGCTGTGTGCATGTGGAGGTCAGAGAACAACTTTCAGAAGTCAGTTCATTCTTTCTACCACGTGGGCCCGTGAGATCCAATTCAGGTGCTCAGGCTTGGTGGCTGAACCATCTTTGGCTCTGTAATTTAATTAATCAATTAGTTAATTAATTCTGTGACTCTACTAGTCAGTTCTGGAGTATGAGCCTTGAAGATGAGCATCGTGTTGCAATAGCAAAAGGTTGGACATAATTTTTATTTCTCTGGGGAATCCATGATTGAATGAGTAGCCCAGCCAAGACCCGAGTTCAAGGCATCCTGCTTCTGCTGCTCAAGATTATCCTTGGAGTGTTGAAGACCTTGGTGAGGGAAGGAAACCATGGGTTTCCTGGGGACCTTGTGACAGGGCTCCAGATGGGAAACTGGGCACTGGGAAAAGCCGAGCAGTACTGGGGCCCAATGACTGTCAGCCACAGGTGGTGATGCTAAGCCCCTGGCTGCCTTTTGAGGGAGAATTCAGGAAGCAGGCTCCGTGGAGGGTACAGCTTGGGGTGCCCCATAAGATTAAATGAGTGTTTACTCTCTTCCTTGCCCTACTGGGGGAGGGAGCTCCTTCTGGGAAGACAAGCAAACCTAGAAGGCAGACAAAAGCAAACAGAGAAGGTAGAGCCATTGTTCTGGGTGGCCTGAGGTTTACTGTGCCGTTGGGGCTAGCTGGCTTATCCAAGTGGCTTTAGCCCAGAGTAAAGTTGGCTTTGTTGGCTGCTCTGACTGCCCTGCCTGGATCACACGCAGCCCAGAGCCTGCCACTCTGGACAGAGTTCATGGGCTACTGCTGGGTCACTCATGGTGAGCCACAGAAGCAACTGAGAATGAGGTCATGAGGTCATGGTGGGTAGCTTGGGGTCCAGACGTCCCCCTGGGGTGGGAGTGATGTGTCTAGACTAGAAGATGGGCAAGGAGCCACTTTTTGAGCTTGGTTACTTTAGGACTGTTGCAGTCAGCAGGTCTCCTTTATGGAACATTCTTTGGTACTGTGGTTTCAATATGATTTGTTCCCATTAAAGCTTATGTTGATGCCTGGTGTGGTGTTGTACGCCTTTAATCCTAGCACTCGGGAGGCAGAGGCAGGCGGATCTTTGTGAGTTCAAGGCCAGCCTGGTCTACAGAGTGAGTTCCAGGACAGCTGGGGTTACAGGGAGACCCTCTCTTGAAAAGACCATAAATAAATAAATAAATAAATAAATAAATAAATAAATAATAGCTTATGTTGAACAGGGTGTCATGACACAATGCCTATAATTCCAGCACTGAGAAGCTGAGGTAGAAGGATTGTATAAGTTCAGTGTTAGCTTGGGCTACACAGTGAGTTGAGTTTAAGGCCAGCCTGGACTACACAGTGAGATCCTATTAAAAACAAAAACAACTAGCTGGGCGTGGTGGCGCACGCCTTTAATCCCAGCACTCGGGAGGCAGAGGCAGGCGGATCTCTGTGAGTTCAAGGCCAGCCTGGTCTACAGAGTGAGTTCCAGGACAGCCAGAGCTACAGGGAGACCCTCTCCGCACGCCTTTAATCCCAGCACTCGGGAGGCAGAGGCAGGCGGATCTCTGTGAGTTCAAGGCCAGCCTGGTCTACAGAGTGAGTTCCAGGACAGCCAGAGCTACAGGGAGACCCTGTCTCGAAAACAAAAACAAAAACAACTTACATTAAGGTTTTGTGTCTTATGCAACATTATCTAGTGGTGAGGGACTTTTACAAGGTAATAATATAGCTGGGAATCCATGGTGCATAACTTAATCCCAGACTCAGGAGGCAGAGGCAGGTGGATTTATATGAGATCGAGGCCAGCCTGGTCTACATAGTGAGTTCCAGGCCAGTTGTGGCTATAGGGAGAAAGAGAGAGACAGAGAACACACCTTTGATCCCAGTACTTGGAAAACAGAGGCAGATGGATATGGGTGAGATCTAGACAAGCCTGGTCATGTTCCAGGCCAGAGGGGGCTACAGGGAGACCCTGTTTCAAAATACCAATTAACCAACCCACCAATCAACCAGCAGTTAGGTCAGGGGACCACTCTTTGAAGGGATTGATGTCTATCTCTTGGGACTTGGCTAGGCCTTCAGAGATCAGATGAGCGAGTGGGTAGGACACAGGTTGTTTTAAACCTAGCTTGGCAAGTTTTCTTGCTTCCTTGCTCTCTGTGTGGTCTCTATGGTGTGTCCTGGCCTCTCCTTCCTGTAGCCCAGGCTGACCTGGAACTTGCAGCGATCCTCCTCCCTCTGCCTCCTGAGTGCTGGGATTGGATGTATGCACTACCACACTTCTTTTTGTCCTCCCTTCCTGATGGGACTTCTGGAGCTCAAACTGCGAGTCAGAATAAGCCTTTTTTCTTTACAGTGTTCTCAGCTACCTGGACTTGGTTACAGCACTAGAAAACAGACTGACACATCTCATCAGCTCTCTTCATGGTGGCTTCCTCATAGTTCAACTGTTTCAACATGCCCTTCCTCTGTGGGGCCTTCCCTAGCCGTGGTAGTCTCCCAGACCAGACTCCGAGGAGCCATAGGCATCTATTAAAGGATTTTTCCCATGTGCTTTTTGTAGACACCCTGTGAGGCTGGTAATGTCCCCAGTTTATGGTTGAGAAGACTGAGGGCTGCAGCCAGTGAGCTAAGTCTCTCACAGAGTTATTATAAATTGGTGTCAGAGTCTAGACTTGAACCTGGTTGGTCTGACTTAGACTTTTTACTAGAGTACTGGAAAGTTAGCTATGGAGGATGAAGAGGAGAGAAGGGTACAACTGAGAAGAAGGGGCAGCTGTGAAAGAGTTTTTAAACTCATTCTAGTGCTTGTAATCCCAGTACTTGGGAGGTCAAGGCAGGAGGAAGGAGTCGTCCTTGGCTATAGGAGACTCTGTCTCAATAAAACAAAACAAAATTGAATAACAATGTGGTGCTTCTGGGAATGTAGCTCGGTTGGTAGAGTGCTTGTCTAGCATGCATAAAGCCTCTGCACCACATAAACTGCGTGCTGGTGGATGCCTTTGATTCTAGCACTCAGAAATGGACGGACTAGCATCAGGAGTTCAAGGCCAGCTTGAGTAATATGAGGTCTTGTCTCAAAAATCTCTGCCCCCGCCCCCTTGCAGGAAGGGGGCTGCTGAAGACATGGCTCAGCAGTTAAGAGCACCAGCTGCTCTTGCAGAAGACCTGGGTTCAGTTCCCAGCACCCACATGGTAGCTAACAGCCTCTGTAATTCCAGTTCCTGGGAAGCCGACACCCTCTTCTGGCCTCTGTGGGCACTGCATGACACAATTATACTTACATACATGCAGGCAATACACTCATACACATAAAATAAAACTAATACGTAAAATACTTTCTAGGAAAAAAACCAGCACTCTGTAGGCAGAGGCAGGTGGATCTCTGTGATTTCAAGGCCAGCCTGGTCTACAAAGTGAGTTCCAGGACAGCTGGGACTACAGGGAGACCTTGTCTCAAAAAGACCAAAAAAAAAAAAAAAAAAAAAAAAAAGAAAGAAAAAAACCTTGCCCCAGAACAAAAATAGAAAAACAAAACAAAACAAAAAACTCCCTGCAAAATCCCTCTGTACTCTTTCAGAAAATGAATGCACTTCTTTTTTGAAAAAAAAAATTTATGTACTTCTCTCCATTTGTCTGTGTGTCTGTGTCTATGTTTGTGTGTATGTGTAAAGATCAAAGGATAACTTTCAGGAGTCAGTTCTTACCTTCTGTACCATGTGGGGCCTGGGGATCAAACTCAGGTCGTTAGGCTTAGAGGCAAGCACCTTTACCTGCTGAGCCGTCTTGCCAGCCCAAAGAGATGACTTTGAGGGCTCTCTGGGTCAGGTTTATTAAATGCTCCCTGTGTGGAGAGAAGCATGCCAGCAGGACAGGAGGGTGGGGTACAGATTGTGCCCAGAGCACAGGTGCTAGGCCCAGAGGGTGGGGCCCAAAGTCAGAAAACAAGAATACACCAAGAGCTACATGGCAGAGGCCTGTCAAAACTTCAAAGAGGGGACCCTATGGCTGCCTTGGGTGAGATATGAGGAAGGGGTACTGGCACAACAGCAACTTTAATGAATAAATGAATGAATAAATGGATTTTGCCAAGTAGGCATGGGGTGGAGGGTGAACCAGTCAAAGAGGGCCTACTTCAGGGATTGAGAAGGACAAGCCATGCCCTAGTTTGAGATAATGAAGATTCTGCCCGGATGTGGTGGCGCATGCCTTTTTTCCCAGCACTCAGAAGAGAGAATCAGGTGGATCTCTGTGAGTTCAAGGCCAGCCTGGTCTACAGAGTGAACTCCAGGCCAGCTGGGACTAAAGGGAGATCCTGTCTCAAAAAAAAAAAAAAAAGAAAGAAAAAAGAAAAAAAGATAATGAATTATGACTTCCTACTTTTATTTATTATTTATTTATTTTATGTGTACAAGTGTACTGTCTGCATGTGGGTTGGTGCACCCGTCTTGTGCAATGCTGTGGAGGTCAGAAGAGGGTGTCAGATTCCCCTGGAACTAGAGTTAAAGACAATTCTTAGCCACCATGTGGGTGCTGGGAATCGAACCCGGGTCCTCTGCAAGAGCAGTCGGCGCTCTTAACCGCTGTGCCATCTCTCCAGCCCCCATGACTTCCTACTTTTATTCATCCACACAGGTCAGCCAGGGCTGTGATTTGAGACCTCTTCCCTCAGGGACTCAGATGATGGAGACTTTCCCATCTGCAAAGCTGTGTCACCTGCAGTGCCATAGGCAGCGGGAAGACACGTTGGATGTCACGTGGCCAGTACTAAGTTCACTACTCTGATCTCAATGTCCCAAACCAGTTGAATGGCCATTGAGAATTTCAATGGGGTGTGGAAGCTTACAAGGAAGATTAGAGAGATCTGGCGCACATTGCTTCAGAGGGCCAGAATACACGGGAAATGGAGCCAAAGACAAGGTCACAGTGGACCTCAAGCTTGGATGTGTCCTGTGGACAATGAGATGTTAGACTGTGGAAAATGGAAGAGAAAGGAGGGGCGTGAGGTTAAAACCCCCGAGAAAGATGAAGGTGAGGAGACAGAACCTGCCTGAGGGAGGGGCAGTGGAAGCAGGAGACCACGTGGGGCTGGTCTTGAGCCCCACACTCCAGAGCAGAGGAGAGAGAGCAGGGGAGGGAGGGGTGCTGCGGGAAAGTGAACACAAAAGGGGGGTCCTTCAGACCGGAACATTTAAAGACCAACTGCAAATATTCCAATAAGTTTTTCTTAAAAGCATGGGTCTTCAGGCTGGACATGGGGTTCAGTAAGAGCATTTGTTCTGCAAGGATGGGGATCAGAGATGAGAGTTCAGATCCCAGGACCCTCATAAGAAGCCAGGTACAGTCCCAGGCGTGCCTGTAACCCCAGCATGAAGAAGGCAGGATTGCTAGCTGCCAGTCAGAGCTGGAAAAACGTGAGTGTGAGACCCTGCCTCAAAGGAATAAAGTAGAAGTGATATTGGAGGACACCCAACACCTTCCTCTGGCCTCCTCTGGCCTCCTCTGGCTTCCGGGGCATGGAGGCGTGCTTTTTTTTTAATTTTTTAATTTATTTTCATATGTTTATGAGTGTACTGTCTGCATGCAGGTTTGTGCACTCGTATAGTGCAATGCTGCGGAGGTCATAAGAGGGTGTTGGATTCCCCTGGAACTGGAGTTAAAGATGGTTCTCAGCTGCCATGTGGGTGCTGGGAATCGAACCTGGGTCCTCTGCAAGAGCAGTCGGCACTCTTAACCGCTAGGCTATCTCTCCAGGTGTGCTTTTTTTGTACATGTGCGCACATGCTTGACCTCACTCCAGAAGCATACAACATGGAGCCAAACTGACATGGTTGTGCATTCCTGTAATCCAAACATTTGGGAGGCTGAGGCAGGAAGATTTCAAGTTTAAAGGTTTATTTTTATTATTTTTATTTATGGGTATGTGTATTTCTGAGGGTGGATGCCATGTGTGTGGATGCCTGTGGAGCCAGAAGAGGGCACTTGACTCCGTGGGGCTGGAGTTATTTGACCTCTAGACCTGGTTGGGGGGTGGGGGATGGAATTCAGGTCCTCTGGAAGAGCAGCAATTGCTCTTTACTGGCGAGCTACCATCACTCCAGCCCACAGGGTTAGAAATTTGAAGTCAGCCTGGGCTATATAACGTGGACCCATCTCAACCACTCTGGAAAAAAAAAAAAATCCAAATAAACATAGAACTAGAATTGTTCTGTGCGATTTCTCGGATTAGGACCCGGACCACAGAAGCTGACTGACTTTATTTCAACAACTTCTGTTATCAGTTTTGTGGCATTTGAGCTCTCGGTCAAGCGCCTTGTACAGGTGGCGAGTGTGGGCAGTATTTGGCACTGTGCAGTTAGTTCCCTCCCGTTCTGGAGGCTGCTGGAGAGAAGGAAAGGGTAGCACCCCAGGAGAGGACAGCTTCCGAGGTGGCGGACAGGGAACGGCTGTGTCCTGCTCTAGGACCCTGGGGAGGAAAACTGCCACTCACGACTGCATGAGAGTTCCCACAGGTGGGGCGGGGGCACTGAGGAGAGGGCTGTGAGCGGCGGGGTGGGGTGGGGAAGGGCAGGCGGCATCTGCGCATGCTCAGTGGCTCTGCTCCCACAGAATCTTGTTGGATGCGGGGGCACTGCAGATGCTCTAGGAATGGCCCTCAGTCAGGTCTGAGCTCCCCAGGGGTCGTTCCTGTGAACTTCCCAGAGACCGAGGACATTATCATGTCACCTTCCAACAGAAAGAGCTGTGGCTAAGACAGTGAACCTTAAGAACCCAACACTGAGCTGGGCGTTGTGGTGGCGCACGCCTTTAATCCTGGCACTCGGGAGGCAGAGGCAGGTGGATCTCTGTGAGTTCAAGGCCAGCCTGGTCTACAGAGTGAGCTCCAGGACAGCTGGACTTAAAGGGAAACCCTGTCTCAAAAATACCAAAAAAAAAAAAAAAAGAACCCAACACTGGAGCCTGGAGTTGTGGTGCACACCTTTAATCCCAGCACTCAGGAGGCAAAGGCAGGAGGATCTCTGTGAGTTCAAGGCCAGCCTGGTCTACGTAGCAAGTTTCAGGCCAGCTGGGGCTACAGGGAGACCTTGTCTCAAAACAACAACAAAAAATCTGACTTTGGACAAATTATTTAGTCATTATGCATCATTTTCTTCTTTTTGAGACAGGGTCTCATGTACCCCGGGCTGGTCTTGAACTCGCCCTGTAGCAGTGGATGGCCTTGACTTTCAAATTCTTCTGGCTCCACTTCCCAAGTGAGGTTAGAGGCACATGCCCACACCCAGTTTCTAAGGTGCTCGGGACTGAACCTGGGAGTTTGTATAAGCACTCTAACAACTGAGCTATATTTATAGTCTCTACTTTTTTCTGTCTTTAAATGGGCAAAATCACAAGTGAATGAATATTTGTAGGGTGCTTAGATTCATGGGAAGTGTTACCAAATTACCAGAGGCAATTAATCATGTATTCTGGACTCAAATTCACATCTGCTATGCCTGCTGTATGTAGAAAGCATGTCCAGAAGGGAGGGGTTGAGGAAGCAGCCTCTTAATATCACGGATCTGAAGGAGGCTAAGTTCTGCCTCAGGCCCTAGCATTTCAGCAGAAGGCTCTTGGCCAAGATCAAGGTGGTTTGGTTGCAAAGCTGGGAACGACACTTGGAGCTGGAGAGTCACAGGTTGGGTCCTGACACCAGGTCGTCCAGGTGCAAGACTGTGGCCAGCTGAGCTGAAAGCCTGGCTTTCTGGCCTCCAGGGCCAGGCTTTGGATCCAGAAGGGGGTTGTGTGACCTCTAAGTGATCCTGGGGCTGCTTGGGGATTCCATGAAGATAAATAGAGGCTGCCTTGTCCTTTGGTCTCTAGTGGACCTTATGGTATGGGACTTGTCTGACTTCTTGGAACCTTACTACACAAGCCTTGCCTTCTTTCCTTCCTTCCTTCCTTCCTTCCTTCCTTCCTTCCTTCCTTCCTTCCTTCCTTCCTTCTGTCGCTCTCCTTGTCGCTCTCTGTTCCCAGCCGGCAGGAAAAAGGAGAGGACAAACTCTTGTTCTTCCAGACGCAGTTTATTCAGGCAACTCATACACCAACTCTCTTTCTCCTTCCAGTGTCCCCTACTCATATCTCCTCTCTCAACCCCGCCTCCTGCAAGGGCGCGAGCACCGCGGCAGTCTCTCATTGGTCTGTAAGCGGTATGCACAATATACGAAAGTCAGCGGACACGCTAATGAGGGCTCAGGTTTGGCGTTCTCTTATTGGCTGGGGAATGAGCTGGGCAGTCAGGCAACAATCAGGCAATAGTCATAAGACCTGGCCAGGGTCCAAAGCGCCATTTTGGCCAACGCCCGCTCTCCACAAATATTTTTATGTGTACGAGTGTACTGCTGCATGTAAGTTGGTGCACCCGCGTCCTGGATTGCGGTGGACGTCAGAAGAGGGTGTCGGATATCCCC